>CAXIWS010000760.1:0-34829 GCA_964036195.1 Sphaerolaimus hirsutus | reverse complement strand
ATGTGCGCTGACGCTGACTCTGTTGAATATGAATTTTAGGCATTTTATAAATGTGTTGTGAGCAATTTAAACAACAATGTCATATTATCTTGTTAATAAAGCATATTTTGCAAAATGAATTGTTAGAAGAATGCTTGAACATTTTGACGAAATAATAATTCCCCCTTCAAAAAAGTGATGAAATAATAATCCCCCAGGGGGATTATTCAAGCAAATACGGTAGTTTGCTGGATTTGAGCCAGTCAAATACTATTTTCACTGCGCCACGACTTCCGGAGTCCCTTTGAAACCGCCCGCCCTAAAAATGCCTGTTTTAAATAATAAACACATTCCAAAATCCATGCGGGTCATTCAAAAAGTATAAAAACAACAATGCCTATCGCTTAGTCGCCTCCAGACACCACACTAGTGATGGAAAAAGCGCCAGGACCAAAAGGGTAATGGCGCTTTTTCGCAGCCCAGCCCAAGCGCCATGGCACTTTTTGCTTTTCCGAACTCCAGCTTCTGCTTTTTGCTTTGCTTTTGCGCCATGGCACTTTTTCAAACTCCAGCGCAAAGCGTCACTACAGTAGCTAGGCTTGGATAGTCACATCGAGCCTACCATTGTCGCAGTTCAATTTTAATGTGAATGGTACAAGGGGCAATGTCGCATATTCATTCAATCGCCAATGAATTGCTGGACACAGCTCATTGAAAACAGGTAATACCTGTGAATGGGGGGGGGTTCTAAAGTAGAGTGTAAAGTGGGGGGGGGGGGTAAAGTGGAATGCACTGACACTGACAGGTGTAGCCGATGTGTCCATATCTGTAGCTGCATCTTCCAAGGTCATTTGCTGCCAAATATTATTTTTACATCAAATTTGTCAAATAAAATCCATATTTTATGTAATTTATGTATTTTTGTATCAATATAGTACCAACCTGCAGCATATTAGTGATAGCACCGATGCCATCGTGTAGATTGCACTGGTTTCGCGGCACCACACTGGAACGCACAATAACAGCTGAGCCATCTGGTGCAACCATGATGGGGAACATTCTGTAGTGTCAATTTTGTTTTTTATCAATTAAATCAATTTGGTTACATCGAGGGTATATGCTTGAATAACACCCAGTTATTTTTTTTCACAAGCTTTTCAGGGGGTTGTTACTCGAGGATACCTATATGGTATTCAATGCACTCAAACCTTTCAGCATGCGAAAGAAGACCCATATTATATTTGCTCCAAACAATTTCACTGTAATTCTGCAGTTCCGGTGCCCAGAAACTTGCAACAACTGTGCGTTCCAGAAAGTTGTACGATGTCGAATAATACTGCAGCAAGTGATTGTTCCCAAGCAGGTTGATTGTAGCACACAGTGAGTTGCTTTCGTCACTTGATGGTGGAAGCATTTTTCTTGATCTTTGCCTATCCGTATGATTGTATTTTTGCAAATGGACAAGATCAGCGTATCGACAACATCAGCGTATCGACAACAATTTTCCCTCATGGCTTACAATTTTCCAAAAATTTTATGACCCGAAACAAAACGTACATTATGTTCAAAACCATTCAAATCTTCAAACATTTTCAAATCGCGTGTGTGAGCAGTGGAGCATATCAAAACGACCAAATGGCACACCTGATCCTTGCGCAAAGTTCTGAAGTAAGGTACCTACTGTATTTGCTTGAATAATCCCCCTGGGGGACTATTATTTGGCCAGACTTTTTTCAAGGGGAACTATTTGAGGGGGGAATTATTCGAGGGGGGATTTATTCTTTCGTTAAAATGTCTGAGCATCTTTATATCAAGTCATTTCACCAAATGTGCATTTTTAACACAAAAATGTGCCATTTTTGTTAAAATTTGGCACAACTAATTGATGAAATATCTTTAAGGAGGGATTATTCGAGGGAGGAATTATTATTTCCTCACTCGTCTTACAGGGGTATTATTCACGGGGGGAATTATTCAAGGGGGGAACTATTCAAGCAAATACGGTATTCTGAATTGAATTGAGGTAAAACACCCTGTACAGATTTCTGTCCACCTGTTTTTACCCACACGTTACAAGGTATAAAAAAAATACTTTGATACCGATCCAATCCACCATTGAAATATTTACAAAACGGGTTTGAAATTCGCCGCAGTGCAGTGTAGCGCAGTGTGCTTTTCATTTTGCTGGTTCGAATCCCGTCCCATTTACGCATTGGAGTTTGCGTTGCGTGGTTGCGCGATTTGCGAATCACTGCACGAATCACGCAGCTCGCGCAACGTGATTTACTTAAATCGTAAATTGCGCAACTCTGGCAACACGCCAAAATGGTGTAGTTTACGTAATTTAAAGTAAGTAAAATATGTAATTTATGCAATCGGGACGTGCGCAGTGCAGTGTAGCGCAGTGTGCTTTTCATTTTGCTGGTTCGACTCCCGTCCCGTTTTGCTTGCTTCCATGCAATATGTCAGAATAGTTCCGGACAAAAGTACACACATAATGTTCATTTCAAGGGGGACTCTATTTGAATATAGGTAATTATGGTGGTAACCGTTCATAATTAACCACCATTTTTTGGTGTGACTTCGTTTGGCGACCAGTGTTCGTGTGAGTGTGTGCTGCGAGTGTTTGCGTGTGAGTGAAGCGTCTGCGGGCAACTTTGACACCTAAGCCTATCGATAGGCTTAGGTCAAAACGATCAAAATTGATGTTTTTGCACTTTTTGTGCAACCCGCACAGATTTTGGGGTGTGTTAATTACAAAAGAAATCAATTTTTCGAGGCATCTGTTGAGTTCTCATCTGTAGATAAGTATAAATCAAGTACCATATTTCTTCTAATAGAGTGGAACCTCAAATAGAACGGCATGTAGAAAATACATTGACAAGTACCTACAGTGCTATACGTAGTTATGATCACCCAACGGACAAAGGTATTATACATACATAGTGTTGTAAGTAGTGACAATTGCCCAATGGACAAAAGTACCTAAATACAGTGTCATACGTAAATACCGTATTTCTCCGTGTATAAGGCCCTGGGCACTATACAAATTTGGGGGCTTTTTTCGAACACTTTCCAAGTACTGTGCACAGTGCCCGGGCACTATGCATGGAACTTTTGGCAATGTATAATGCCCGGGGCACTATGGTCAGGGGGGGGGCCTTATACACGGAGAAATACGGTAGTGATACTTGCCCAATGGACAAAAGTACATACAGTGTCGTACGTAGTGATACTTGCCCAACGGACAAAAGTACATACCGTAAATACTCTATTATTGCAACCCCAGTCCAATAGTGCGACCCCTAAAAATCTGCTAAGTTACGTGATTGTCACTATTGAGTGATATACAGATAAATACTTACCGTATTTCCTCAAATTAGACCACGCGGGTGATTGTTTCTGAGTGAGAATTTTGAGGGGGGGGGTAATTTTGCGCCATGGCACTTTTTGCTTTGAGTTAGTGCTAATCACAAGTGATCTGTTTTCCGATGTGTATTATATTTTGCTGGATTGCCCCCCCCCCCCCGCATGCGCAAATACATACCAAATTGACCTTTGGCGCTAGCGCCAGCGTCATGGCGCTTTTCCATCACTAGGTAGGGGTGTGTGTGTGATGGGCGGTGAAGATTCACGAAGTGTCTTCACGCATAGATTCATTGTCAACGTGAATGTTTTTGGGTCGGCAAAAAAATGCAAAAAGACAATCATGATTGTTTTGAGGCAAGCCCTAACTTAGCGGGATTCGAACCAGTGAAATCAAAAGAACACTGCGCCACAGTAAATTTCAACCTGTTTTTACCCATGCGTTACAAGGTAAATACTTTGGTGCAGTGTAGCGCAGTGTGCTCTTCTTTTTGCTGGTTCGAATCCCGTCCCGTTTTGCTTGCTTCCGTGCAATATGTCAGAATAGTTCCGGACAAAAGTACACACATAATCTTCATTTCAAGGGGGACTCTATTTGAATATATGTAATTATGGTGGTAACCGTTCATAATTAACCACCATTTTTTGGTGTGACTTCGTTTGGCGACCAGTGTTCGTGTGAGTGTGTGCTGCGAGTGTTTGCGTGTGAGTGAAGCGTCTGCGGGCAACTTTGACACCTAAGCCTATCGATAGGCTTAGGTCAAAAAGATCAAAATTGATGTTTTTGCACTTTTTGTGCAACCCGCACAGATTTTGGGGTGTGTTTATTATAAAAGAAATAAATTTTTCGACGCATCTGTTGAGTGCTCATCATTTGTAGATAAGTATAAATCAAGTGCCATATTTCTTCTAATAGAGTGGCACCTCAAATAGAACGGCATGTAGAAAATACATTGACAAGTACCTACAGTGCTATACGTAGTTATGATTGCCCAACGGACAAAGGTACATACATAGTGTTAAGGGCATTGCCGACGCAGCATGTCAGCCCCTAATAGTGAAGAGCCCAGCCGCCTCTGTAGTCTAGTGGTTAGGGCACTCGTGTTCTATACGAGAGGTGCGGGTTCGATTCCCGCCTGAGGCAAGTGCAATTTTGCACTCTTTCTATAGTGTCGTAAGTAGTGACAATTGCCCAATGGACAAAAGTACCAAAATACAGTGTCATACGTAAATACCGTATTTCTCTGTGTATAAGGCCCAGGCCAGAATGTTTATATTCAATGGCTTATCTAGACGCCATCCGTATTTTCTTACAAGTCCCACGATGTAGATTGGCATTTCATGTTATGTAGATTTCCCTAATTTGAATAGGTATGAATCACGATTTTTCCACTCGCTGCCCGCTTTTCTATATTGACGCGATTTGCGAATCACTGCACGAATCACGCAGCTCGCGCAACGTGATTTACTTAAATCGTAAATTGCGCAGCCCTGGCAACACGCCAAACTGGTGTAATTTACGTAATTTAAAGTAAGTAAAATATGTAATTTATGCAATCGGGACGTGCTCAGTGCAGTGTAGCGCAGTGTGCTTTTCATTTTGCTGGTTCGAATCCCGTCCCGTTTTGCTTGCTTCCATGCAATATGTCAGAATAGTTCCGGACAAAAGTACACACATAATGTTCATTTCAAGGGGGACTCTATTTGAATATAGGTAATTATGGTGGTAACCGTTCATAATTAACCACTATTTTTTGGTGTGACTTCGTTTGGTGACCAGTGTTCGTGTGAGTGTGTGCTGCGAGTGTTTGCGTGTGAGTGAAGCGTCTGCGGGCAACTTTGACACCTAAGCCTATCGATAGGCTTAGGTCAAAATGATCAAAATTGATGTTTTTGCACTTTTTGTGCAACCCGCACAGATTTTGGGGTGTGTTAATTATAAAATAAATCAATTTTTCGAGGCATCTGTTGAGTTCTCATCTGTAGATAAGTATAAATCAAGTACCATATTTCTTCTAATAGAGTGGAACCTCAAATAGAACGGCATGTAGAAAATACATTGACAAGTACCTACAGTGCTATACGTAGTTATGATGATCACCCAACAGACAAAGGTATTATACATATACTCGGCGTACATGATACTCTGCCCTCGCACTGATTTATGTCTCGCGTTGGAAGCGTGCCAATGATTATCAAATCATGTGATTTGCGTAAAAAGATGAAAAAAATTCATCGATGTGAATATGTTAATGAATAACATTGTAACAACAATCAATTTTGTCATCTTTTTATGAAACTCACATGCGTTAACCACCGTTAGCACACTTCCAGCGGGAACCACGCATGCAAGGTGTAAAGTAATCGGAGTATACATAGTGTCGTAAGTAGTGACAATCGCCCAATGGACAAAAGTACCTAAATACAGTGTCATCCGTAAATACCGTATAAGGCCCTGGGCACTATACAAATTTGGGGGCTTTATTTGAACACTTTCCAAGTACTGTGCACAGTGCCCGGGCACTATGCATGGAACTTTTGGCAATGTATAATGCCCGGGGCACTATGATCAGGGGGGCCTTATACACGGAGAAATACGGTAGTGATACTTGCCCAATGGACAAAAGTACATACAGTGTCGTACGTAGTGATACTTGCCCAACGGACAAAAGTACATACCGTAAATACTCTATTATTGCAACCCCAGTCCAATAGTGCGACCCCTAAAAATCTGCTAAGTTACGTGATTGTCACTATTGAGAGATATGCAGATAAATACTTACTGTATTTCCTCAAATTACCACGCGGGTGATTGTTTCTGAGTGAGAATTTTGAGGGGGGGGGGGTAATTTTGCGCCATGGCACTTTTTGCTTTGAGTTAGCGCTAATCATAAGTGATCTGTTTTCGATGTGTATTAAATTTTGCTGGATTGACCCCCCCCCCCCCGCATGCGCAAATACATACCAAATTGACCTTTGGCGCTAGCGCCAGCGTCATGGCGCTTTTCCATCACTAGGTAGGGGTGTGTGTGTGATGGGCGGTGAAGATTCACGAAGTGTCGTCACACATAGTTTGATTGTCAACGTGAATGTTTTTGGGTCGGCAAAAAAATGCAAAAAGACAATCATGATCGTTTTGAGGCAAGCCCTAACTTAGCGGGATTCGAACCAGTGAAATCAAAAGAACACTGCGCCACAGCAAATTTCAACCTGTTTTTACCCACGCGTTACAAGGTAAATACCTTGGTGCAGTGTAGCGCAGTGTGCTTTTCTTTTTGCTGGTTCGAATCCTGTCCCGTTTTGCTTGCTTCCATGCAATATGTCAGAATATTTCCGGACAAAAGTACACACATAATCTTCATTTCAAGGGGGACTCTATTTGAATATATGTAATTATGGTGGTAACCGTTCATAATTAACCACCATTTTTTGGTGTTACTTTGTTTGGCGACCAGTGTTCGTGTGAGTGTGTGCTGCGAGTGTTTGCGTGTGAGTGAAGCGTCTGCGGGCAACTTTGACACCTAAGCCTATCGATAGGCTTAGGTCAAAACGATCAAAATTGATGTTTTTGCACTTTTTGTGCAACCCGCACAGATTTTGGGGTGTGTTTATTATAAAAGAAATAAATTTTTCGACGCATCTGTTGAGTGCTCATCATTTGTAGATAAGTATAAATCAAGTGCCATATTTCTTCTAATAGAGTGGCACCTCAAATAGAACGGCATGTAGAAAATACATTGACAAGTACCTACAGTGCTATACGTAGTTATGATCACCCAACGGACAAAGGTACATACATAGTGTCGTAAGTAGTGACAATTGCCCAATGGACAAAAGTACCAAAATACAGTGTCGTACGTAAATACCGTATTTCTCTGTGTATAAGGCCCAGGCCAGAATGTTTATATTCAATGGCTTATCTAGACGCCGTCCGTATTTTCTTACAAGTCCCACGATGTAGATTGGCATTTCCTGTTATGTAGATTTCCCTAATTTGAATAGGTATGAATCACGATTTTTCCACTCGCTGCCCGCTTTTCTATATTGACGCGATTTGCGAATCACTGCACGAATCACGCAGCTCGCGCAACGTGATTTACTTAAATCGTAAATTGCGCAGCTCTGGCAACACGCCAAACTGGTGTAATTTACGTAATTTAAAGTAAGTAAAATATGTAATTTATGCAATCGGGACATGCGCAGTGCAGTGTAGCGCAGTGTGCTTTTCATTTTGCTGGTTCGAATCCCGTCCCGTTTTGCTTGCTTCCATGCAATATGTCAGAATAGTTCCGGACAAAAGTACACACATAATGTTCATTTCAAGGGGGACTCTATTTGAATATAGGTAATTATGGTGGTAACCGTTCATAATTAACCACCATTTTTTGGGGTGACTTCGTTTGGTGACCAGTGTTCGTGTGAGTGTGTGCTGTGAGTGTTTGCGTGTGAGTGAAGCGTCTGCGGGCAACTTTGACACCTAAGCCTATCAATAGGCTTAGGTCAAAATGATCAAAATTGATGTTTTTGCACTTTTTGTGCAACCCGCACAGATTTTGGGGTGTGTTAATTATAAAATAAATCAATTTTTCGAGGCATCTGTTGCGTTCTTATCTGTAGATAAGTATAAATCAAGTACCATATTTCTTCTAATAGAGTGGCACCTCAAATAGAATGGCATGTAGAAAATACATTGACAAGTACCTACAGTGCTATACGTAGTTATGATGATCACCCAACAGACAAAGGTATTATACATATACTCGGCGTACATGATACTCTGCCCTCGCACTGATTTATGTCTCGCGTTGGAAGCGTGCCAATGATTATCAAATCATGTGATTTGCGTAAAAAGATGAAAAAAATTCATCGATGTGAATATGTTAATGAATAACATTGTAACAACAATCAATTTTGTCATCTTTTTATGAAACTCACATGCGTTAACCACTGTTGGCACACTTCCAGCGGGAACCACGCGTGCAAGGTGTAAAGTAATCGGAGTATACATAGTGTCGTAAGTAGTGACAATCGCCCAATGGACAAAAGTACCTAAATACAGTGTCATCCGTAAATACCGTATAAGGCCCTGGGCACTATACAAATTTGGGGGCTTTATTTGAACACTTTCCAAGTACTGTGCACAGTGCCCGGGCACTATGCATGGAACTTTTGGCAATGTATAATGCCCGGGGCACTATGATCAGGGGGGCCTTATACACGGAGAAATACGGTAGTGATACTTGCCCAATGGACAAAAGTACATACAGTGTCGTACGTAGTGATACTTGCCCAACGGACAAAAGTACATACTGTAAATACTCTATTATTGCAACCCCAGTCCAATAGTGCGACCCCTAAAAATCTGCTAAGTTACGTGATTGTCACTATTGAGAGATATGCAGATAAATACTTACCGTATTTCCTCAAATTACCACGCGGGTGATTGTTTCTGAGTGAGAATTTTGAGGGGGGGGGGTAATTTTGCGCCATGGCACTTTTTGCTTTGAGTTAGCGCTAATCATAAGTGATCTGTTTTCGATGTGTATTAAATTTTGCTGGATTGACCCCCCCCCCCCCCCCCGCATGCGCAAATACATACCAAATTGACCTTTGGCGCTAGCGCCAGCGTCATGGCGCTTTTCCATCACTAGGTAGGGGTGTGTGTGTGATGGGCGGTGAAGATTCACGAAGTGTCGTCACACATAGTTTGATTGTCAACGTGAATGTTTTTGGGTCGGCAAAAAAATGCAAAAAGACAATCATGATCGTTTTGAGGCAAGCCCTAACTTAGCGGGATTCGAACCAGTGAAATCAAAAGAACACTGCGCCACAGCAAATTTCAACCTGTTTTTACCCACGCGTTACAAGGTAAATACCTTGGTGCAGTGTAGCGCAGTGTGCTTTTCTTTTTGCTGGTTCGAATCCTGTCCCGTTTTGCTTGCTTCCATGCAATATGTCAGAATATTTCCGGACAAAAGTACACACATAATCTTCATTTCAAGGGGGACTCTATTTGAATATATGTAATTATGGTGGTAACCGTTCATAATTAACCACCATTTTTTGGTGTTACTTCGTTTGGCGACCAGTGTTCGTGTGAGTGTGTGCTGCGAGTGTTTGCGTGTGAGTGAAGCATCTGCGGGCAACTTTGACACCTAAGCCTATCGATAGGCTTAGGTCAAAACGATCAAAATTGATGTTTTTGCACTTTTTGTGCAACCCGCACAGATTTTGGGGTGTGTTTATTATAAAAGAAATAAATTTTTCGACGCATCTGTTGAGTGCTCATCATTTGTAGATAAGTATAAATCAAGTGCCATATTTCTTCTAATAGAGTGGCACCTCAAATAGAACGGCATGTAGAAAATACATTGACAAGTACCTACAGTGCTATACGTAGTTATGATCGCCCAACGGACAAAGGTACATACATAGTGTCGTAAGTAGTGACAATTGCCCAATGGACAAAAGTACCAAAATACAGTGTCGTACGTAAATACCGTATTTCTCTGTGTATAAGGCCCAGGCCAGAATGTTTATATTCAATGGCTTATCTAGACGCCGTCCGTATTTTCTTACAAGTCCCACGATGTAGATTGGCATTTCCTGTTATGTAGATTTCCCTAATTTGAATAGGTATGAATCACGATTTTTCCACTCGCTGCCCGCTTTTCTATATTGACGCGATTTGCGAATCACTGCACGAATCACGCAGCTCGCGCAACGTGATTTACTTAAATCGTAAATTGCGCAGCTCTGGCAACACGCCAAACTGGTGTAATTTACGTAATTTAAAGTAAGTAAAATGAGTAATTTATGCAATCGGGACATGCGCAGTGCAGTGTAACGCAGTGTGCTTTTCATTTTGCTGGTTCGAATCCCGTCCCGTTTTGCTTGCTTCCATGCAATATGTCAGAATAGTTCCGGACAAAAGTACACACATAATGTTCATTTCAAGGGGGACTCTATTTGAATATAGGTAATTATGGTGGTAACCGTTCATAATTAACCACCATTTTTTGGTGTGACTTCGTTTGGTGACCAGTGTTCGTGTGAGTGTGTGCTGTGAGTGTTTGCGTGTGAGTGAAGCGTCTGCGGGCAACTTTGACACCTAAGCCTATCAATAGGCTTAGGTCAAAATGATCAAAATTGATGTTTTTGCACTTTTTGTGCAACCCGCACAGATTTTGGGGTGTGTTAATTATAAAATAAATCAATTTTTCGAGGCATCTGTTGCGTTCTCATCTGTAGATAAGTATAAATCAAGTACCATATTTCTTCTAATAGAGTGGCACCTCAAATAGAATGGCATGTAGAAAATACATTGACAAGTACCTACAGTGCTATACGTAGTTATGATGATCACCCAACAGACAAAGGTATTATACATATACTCGGCGTACATGATACTCTGCCCTCGCACTGATTTATGTCTCGCGTTGGAAGCGTGCCAATGATTATCAAATCATGTGATTTGCGTAAAAAGATGAAAAAAATTCATCGATGTGAATATGTTAATGAATAACATTGTAACAACAATCAATTTTGTCATCTTTTTATGAAACTCACATGCGTTAACCACCGTTGGCACACTTCCAGCGGGAACCACGCGTGCAAGGTGTAAAGTAATCGGAGTATACATAGTGTCGTAAGTAGTGACAATCGCCCAATGGACAAAAGTACCTAAATACAGTGTCATCCGTAAATACCGTATAAGGCCCTGGGCACTATACAAATTTGGGGGCTTTATTTGAACACTTTCCAAGTACTGTGCACAGTGCCCGGGCACTATGCATGGAACTTTTGGCAATGTATAATGCCCGGGGCACTATGATCAGGGGGGGCCTTATACACGGAGAAATACGGTAGTGATACTTGCCCAATGGACAAAAGTACATACAGTGTCGTACGTAGTGATACTTGCCCAACGGACAAAAGTACATACCGTAAATACTCTATTATTGCAACCCCAGTCCAATAGTGCGACCCCTAAAAATCTGCTAAGTTACGTGATTGTCACTATTGAGAGATATGCAGATAAATACTTACCGTATTTCCTCAAATTACCACGCGGGTGATTGTTTCTGAGTGAGAATTTTGAGGGGGGGGGGGGGGTAATTTTGCGCCATGGCACTTTTTGCTTTGAGTTAGCGCTAATCATAAGTGATCTGTTTTCCGATGTGTATTAAATTTTGCTGGATTGACCCCCCCCCCCGCATGCGCAAATACATACCAAATTGACCTTTGGCGCTAGCGCCAGCGTCATGGCGCTTTTCCATCACTAGGTAGGGGTGTGTGTGTGATGGGCGGTGAAGATTCACGAAGTGTCATCACACATACCTAGATTGATTGTCAACGTGAATGTTTTTGGGTCGGCAAAAAAATGCAAAAAAACAATCATGATCGTTTTGAGGCAAGCCCTAACTTAGCGGGATTCGAACCAGTGAAATCAAAAGAACACTGCGCCACAGCAAATTTCAACCTGTTTTTACCCACGCGTTACAAGGTAAATACCTTGGTGCAGTGTAGCGCAGTGTGCTTTTCTTTTTGCTGGTTCGAATCCCGTCCCGTTTTGCTTGCTTCCATGCAATATGTCAGAATATTTCCGGACAAAAGTACACACATAATCTTCATTTCAAGGGGGACTCTATTTGAATATATGTAATTATGGTGGTAACCGTTCATAATTAACCACCATTTTTTGGTGTGACTTCGTTTGGCGACCAGTGTTCGTGTGAGTGTGTGCTGCGAGTGTTTGCGTGTGAGTGAAGCGTCTGCGGGCAACTTTGACACCTAAGCCTATTGATAGGCTTAGGTCAAAACGATCAAAATTGATGTTTTTGCACTTTTTGTGCAACCCGCACAGATTTTGGGGTGTGTTTATTATAAAAGAAATAAATTTTTCGACGCATCTGTTGAGTGCTCATCATTTGTAGATAAGTATAAATCAAGTGCCATATTTCTTCTAATAGAGTGGCACCTCAAATAGAACGGCATGTAGAAAATACATTGACAAGTACCTACAGTGCTATACGTAGTTATGATCGCCCAACGGACAAAGGTACATACATAGTGTCGTAAGTAGTGACAATTGCCCAATGGACAAAAGTACCAAAATACAGTGTCGTACGTAAATACCGTATTTCTCTGTGTATAAGGCCCTGGCCAGAATGTTTATATTCAATGGCTATCTAGACGCCGTCCGTATTTTCTTACAAGTCCCACGATGTAGATTGGCATTTCCTGTTATGTAGATTTCCCTAATTTGAATAGGTATGAATCACGATTTTTCCACTCGCTGCCCGCTTTTCTATATTGACGCGATTTGCGAATCACTGCACGAATCACGCAGCTCGCGCAACGTGATTTACTTAAATCGTAAATTGCGCAGCTCTGGCAACACGCCAAACTGGTGTAATTTACGTAATTTAAAGTAAGTAAAATATGTAATTTATGCAATCGGGACATGCGCAGTGCAGTGTAGCGCAGTGTGCATTTCATTTTGCTGGTTCGAATCCCGTCCCGTTTTGCTTGCTTCCATGCAATATGTCAGAATAGTTCCGGACAAAAGTACACACATAATGTTCATTTCAAGGGGGACTCTATTTGAATATAGGTAATTATGGTGGTAATGGTAACCGTTCATAATTAACCACCATTTTTTGGTGTGACTTCGTTTGGCGACCAGTGTTCGTGTGAGTGTGTGCTGCGAGTGTTTGCGTGTGAGTGAAGCGTCTGCGGGCAACTTTGACACCTAAGCCTATCGATAGGCTTAGGTCAAAACGATCAAAATTGATGTTTTTGCACTTTTTGTGCAACCCGCACAGATTTTGGGGTGTGTTAATTATAAAATAAATCAATTTTTTGAGGCATCTGTTGAGTTCTCATCTGTAGATAAGTATAAATCAAGTACCATATTTCTTCTAATAGAGTGGCACCTCAAATAGAACGGCATGTAGAAAATACATTGACAAGTACCTACAGTGCTATACGTAGTTACGATGATCACCCAACAGACAAAGGTATTATACATATACTCGGCGTACATGATACTCTGCCCTCGCACTGATTTATGTCTCGCGTTGGAAGCGTGCCAATGATTATCAAATCATGTGATTTGCGTAAAAAGATGAAAAAAATTCATCGATGTGAATATGTTAATGAATAACATTGTAACAACAATCAATTTTGTCATCTTTTTATGAAACTCACATGCGTTAACCACCGTTGGCACACTTCCAGCGGGAACCACGCGTGCAAGGTGTAAAGTAATCGGAGTATACATAGTGTCGTAAGTAGTGACAATCGCCCAATGGACAAAAGTACCTAAATACAGTGTCATCCGTAAATACCGTATAAGGCCCTGGGCACTATACAAATTTGGGGGCTTTATTTGAACACTTTCCAAGTACTGTGCACAGTGCCCGGGCACTATGCATGGAACTTTTGGCAATGTATAATGCCCGGGGCACTATGATCAGGGGGGCCTTATACACGGAGAAATACGGTAGTGATACTTGCCCAATGGACAAAAGTACATACAGTGTCGTACGTAGTGATACTTGCCCAACGGACAAAAGTACATACCGTAAATACTCTGTTATTGCAACCCCAGTCCAATAGTGCGACCCCTAAAAATCTGCTAAGTTACGTGATTGTCACTATTGAGAGATATGCAGATAAATACTTACCGTATTTCCTCAAATTACCACGCGGGTGATTGTTTCTGAGTGAGAATTTTGAGGGGGGGGGGGTAATTTTGCGCCATGGCACTTTTTGATTTGAGTTAGCGCTAATCATAAGTGATCTGTTTTCCGATGTGTATTAAATTTTGCTGGATTGACCCCCCCCCCCCGCATGCGCAAATACATACCAAATTGACCTTTGGCGCTAGCGCCAGCGTCATGGCGCTTTTCCATCACTAGGTAGGGGTGTGTGTGTGATGGGCGGTGAAGATTCACGAAGTGTCATCACACATAGATTGATTGTCAACGTGAATGTTTTTGGGTCGGCAAAAAAATGCAAAAAGACAATCATGATCGTTTTGAGGCAAGCCCTAACTTAGCGGGATTCGAACCAGTGAAATCAAAAGAACACTGCGCCACAGCAAATTTCAACCTGTTTTTACCCACGCGTTACAAGGTAAATACCTTGGTGCAGTGTAGCGCAGTGTGCTTTTCTTTTTGCTGGTTCGAATCCCGTCCCGTTTTGCTTGCTTCCATGCAATATGTCAGAATATTTCCGGACAAAAGTACACACATAATCTTCATTTCAAGGGGGACTCTATTTGAATATATGTAATTATGGTGGTAACCGTTCATAATTAACCACTATTTTTTGGTGTGACTTCGTTTGGCGACCAGTGTTCGTGTGAGTGTGTGCTGCGAGTGTTTGCGTGTGAGTGAAGCGTCTGCGGGCAACTTTGACACCTAAGCCTATCGATAGGCTTAGGTCAAAACGATCAAAATTGATGTTTTTGCACTTTTTGTGCAACCCGCACAGATTTTGGGGTGTGTTTATTATAAAAGAAATAAATTTTTCGACGCATCTGTTGAGTGCTCATCATTTGTAGATAAGTATAAATGTGATGAAGCCACCGAAGTCAGCGTCTTCTACCACCGAATCCGGCAACTCCAAGACCGTAGTGAGAAACGGCCTTTAGAGTGGTTGATTTCCCGTTGTAGCCGAACGTCCACTTGTCGACAGCCAAGTTGAGTTTATTTCGTAGTTGCGTGTTGAAAGGGGTTCAATATTGTTTCAGGTACTTCATTTGATCAGATACAGCCACATATATAGCGCAAAGCCTAGCGAGCTTCCTAGTCGAAGTTTCTATCGCTAGCTTATTTTCGTTCAGAAGCTTGGGGTCCGCAGACTGAAGTAAAAAACTCTCAAAGTAGCTAAGACACGGAAATCACGTATAGAAAAACAGCTACAGTAATTTCCTAATACAAATGCACAAGTAAGACATAAATGCAACAAATAAACACATCTAGCCGAAACAGTTGCCTTATGCTGCGCGTGCATACATTCAAATAATTATGGTAAAGAAATACCAGGTACAAATTGGGCTAATGGAAAAACTATTAATCTTGAGGCGCGAAGTCGGCAAACTCGGCCGATTTACTAATTTGCTTCAATTTGTCAGAAAACATTGACGCACATTGGAACTAATAAATTAGGGTTTGAAACTGTAAATAGTAGTGCAAATGTTCCTAATGACGTAAATAGAATAAGGTATATTCAACATGATAATAATAATCACTTCATGGAAACGTATGTTGAATAGTCTAGCAAATTGGGACTTATTTGAGGTAAATGGGTATTGTAATTGAGCAGAGTTTATAATATATTCAATTGAGCAAGGTATTATAATTATTAAGTAAATATAAATAGTTGTGAACAGGGTTATGACAATTATACCTATGCGAAGGGCTTTGTAAAGTAAATGCTAGTTGCACGCAGGGCACCATTTCTCTATTAGGACGCTGGCCTAGATAATTACGCGGTACGTAAATAATTACAAGATTTGACTTTTGTAAACTGCAAGTAAACTATGCAAATGTATGTATAATCATGATCAGAAAATTACGGCGAGTTGAATGAGCCTAATTTTATATTAATACACCTAATAATAACATATTTGACCTTTTAACCTAAACATTCCACATAAACCTATCAATAACTTATAGAGCACTTTCCTAATCAAATATTCTCCATGGGTAAATAATATAGTGCAGGAAATACAATTTGATATTTTGCGTGGTAAATAAATATAGTGCATGAAAAGTAAAAATAGTGCAAATAAGTAAATATGCGAATATGAGCCTAATTATCAATTCTCTGTATTTCTTTATCCATCCATTTTGCCACGGTCAGCACACTCCGGGCGGAAGAATTGCTGCACCCCGTTGTTGCAGCAACGTCACATGTTGGTGGTGGTGGGTGCCAACGTGATGAGTGGCGTTTCCACAGTCGCCTCGGTGGTGAACGTGGTCGTACGCGAAGTCGTGGGTGTGCGTGAAGTCGCAGGTCCGGTTGTGGGTGATGCCAACGCTGACCTAGCCTGATGATGAAGCAGGTAGTTGCCCGTGTCGCTTCCTGCGCGTTCGCGTGAGGTGAATTTGCGGATATCAGGCATGTGAACACTGTCTCTGTTCCTGACTCTGACTTGTCCCTCATCAGCTGAACTTTCATCTGGCTGAACGTATGCTGATAGTGACTTTGCCATTCTGTCCTCGGTTTCTGCTCTTCTGGCAAATCTGACGGACTGTGTTGAGTTGGATCTGGCTCTCCTTTTGATTGCTGGTCTCAACTCTGTCTTGCGCACTTTTCTTTGTGGATAATTGGTCTCTTTCTGAGTTGATTTCTTGATAGTGTATCTGATGGCTCTGAAGCATAGCCATATGCATTTGAATGGACACACTATGCATTTCCATATGCATGTGTATACACACGGTGGAATCACTGGTTTCCCTGTGGCAATCCTCCAATTGTACCACAGGTATCCTGCAGCTACAATTCCGGCTATCAGGATTGTGATCCCCAGCAGCATTGCGATTGTGTTGATGATCACTTGGATGATCACTTGAAAGGGTCCTTTCAGCATTCCTCCCATAAAGTTGGTGTACCCTTTTGATACTCCAGATATGTAGTGACCATATGCCTTGCCGATTCCTGCTGCTGTCTGTCCAATTCCAGCTCCAATGCCTTCTATTGAATTTCTGATCACTCTGGGATCCAATGACATATCTGCTGTGTAATCGATCAACTGGTTCTGCACATGCTCTAAATTCTGTAGTCTCTGAATCTGGCCTCTGACATCCATGAAATTGGTCGCTCTGTTGACAATGTTGGTGAACAGGTGAGGCGCATCAAACGTGAAGGCCTGCCATTGTCTTTTCCATGTCATTTCAATTGGCGTCTCTGTAACATGCACCATTCCATGTGCGGACTTCCACTGTCCATGTTCATTTCTGTACAGGTGCGGTGTGGTGTGGCTGCAATCTTCTTCTGGTGATTTCTCCACCAAGTCTCTGCTGCCTGGACTCTTGAACCACAAGGGCCCGTCTTTGTCCAATCTCATTGGTGTGTACTTGTAACATATCTCTCCCACTTTTCCTGTCTGATAAATTATGTATGGCTGCACTTCCTTGCATTCCCAAAACATAATTGCTTCTCCAGCCCATTCTGCATGAACATCCTGTCTTCCCAGCATGGCTCGAATCCCCAGTGTTGGATCGATGCGGAAAAGCTGAGTCAACATGTCCAGCTGGTTCTTGCGAAGTTGACATAATTGATGCCATACAATCGCAAATTGTGCCTGAGTCATCTCTCTGACCACATGTTGCAGGAACTGAAACTTGGAGTTTCTGTCGTCCAATCTGGCATACAATGTTCCACTGATTGTTGACTCTCTCGCCTCCACTATCTTTCCTGGCATTGCCCATTCCACAGGCACATCTTCTCTTCTGTCAAACTGGATGAATACACCTCCTTGATCGGTGTAGTATGTGTCTCCTGGAACACATTCTGAGCCAATTGGCCTCTTTGTCTTGTTGCTGTGGGAGTATGCTGCTTGCAATTTTGATACAATAATTGTCTGGCCAGATATCTCTGATTTGAATCTGCCAATTCTTTCATATGCACATTGATGCTTGAAATTCTCTGTATCCCACACTGTGATTCCATAATTGTGGTCTCTGCAATGTCCCATCATGGCTCTGCACTGGCTGAAATCTTGCAAGTCGCTGATTACAGTCTTTCCATCAAGTGAAGCCACGGTTCCTTCTTCCATATAGAAGTTACTGACGACATTCTCTTTGTCATGGCAACACCATGAATATTCCACTTTCAAGGTTTGATTGGTTGTCCACACTCTGGGCTCCATTTCCACCAAAGGTGTTCCTCTGAACATCTTGTGAATTCTCGCATAGTTACAGGCTACCACGCCAACTTGCTGGTATTTCTCAAAATTGCCTGTAATGCCTTTCGCTCCCCAGAAACTGGTGTGTGTGATGATCTCTTTGATTCTAATGTAGCATCTGTATGCTTTCTCTTTCTGTGGAATCTGTCTCTGTGCGTAAAGTGTAACTTTCATTGCCTTGACAAAATTCCTTGGTGGGATATGGCATTGCACTTCTTCAGGAACTGTAAGCGCATGTCCATGCCTTCCACTGGTGCAAATCTGATACTTCTGGCTTTGTGAATTGATCACCTGTTCCACAGGATGATCCTTAATTGCATCCTTGAATCTCTCATAAGTCTGCATTTTTCTGACAGATTTTGGTGGCCATTCTGAAGGCAAAGGCGGCAATCCATGATGCGCTGCCAATGATGGTGGCCTTACTGTCGAAGTTTCCAGAACGTATGTTCTGGAAAATACTTCGCTGTAAGCTTTGCCAGCTTCTCTCAGCGTTGCTGACTCTGACATGCCTGTCAACATCAACACCATGCACAGCATTCCAGTCACCAGACTGCTGGTGGTCGCTGTGGCCTTCCCTGTTGCACTCCTCAGGACTCTATCTGATGCTGAGTTCCTCTGAGTAGGGTTTGGTACAGAGCCTCTGTTCGAGCTCTGATTTCTGATATGTTTCTGGACAATTGCTGGGTCCAGTAAATCCACTTTGACTGTTACTGCTGTCTCTGGGATATCCATTGTCTTTGAATTGATTTCCAGCAGATACAATTGATTGAGTGGTCTGCTAACCACATTTCTGTTGGCAGTTCTGACTTTTGCTGAGCGAATCTGTCCATCTTTGCTGGGCTTTAACTGCTCGATGCGACCCATCCTCCATGCACCTCTGGGCATGTTCTCTTCGTAAATCAGCACAACTTCATTCACTTTGGGCTCTTGAGTCGCTGTCAATCTGCCATGTTTGTGTGTCACCTGAGTTCTTTCCCTCAAGCTCGGAATGTACTCTTGATGCCATAAGTCCCAGAACTTATCCAAAGTTTGCTGGGTTGTTTCCCAATATTTCTGCAGTTTCGCTGCGTTATCCATTCTGGGCACAAATTCTCCATCTTTGTCTGCATCAAACTGTGGTGCTCCAATCTGACCTTCCCCTGTCAGGAAGTCTTTTGGCGTCAGTACTCTGAGGCTCTTCACATCACCATAGATGTAAGAGATTGGCCTGCTGTTGATCACTGCCTCAACTTCTGGCAGAAGTGTCAGCAATTCTTGCAGGGTTAACATTCTGTGCCCCACAGCTGCCTTGAAATGTTTCTTGGTGATGCCCACCATTCTTTCATAGACTCCTCCCTGCCATGGTGCCATAGGAGTAGTCATGTTCCACTGGATTTGTTGCTGTGAGCAGTAAGTCTGTACTGCTCCACTTTTGACCATTTCTGACCATTCCTTTCCAGTATTAATGGCCTTGTCGGTGCTTGAGCTGAGCACTTTCTCTGTCAATTTGAATTGCGTCGCATTGTCTGAAATCACTGCATCAGGCTTTCCACGCCTGGCGATGAATCTCCTAACTGCGTTCAGGAATTCCTGTGCTGTCATGTCCAGCACACTTTCCAGGTGAACTGCACGTGTCACCATACATGTGAACAAACAGATCCACATTTTCCTGTGATCTTTGTCCACTTTGTACCAAACTGGTCCCAAATAATCCAAGCCCGTGTACTGGAACGGTCTGGCTCTCTGAACTCTGGTTTCTGGCAAATCTGGCATTGGTGGAAGCTGGTACGGCTTCGCTCCCAATTTCTTACAAGTTGGGCAGGTTCTCGTCACATTGTAGATCACCCGTCTGCCCTGTGTAATCCAGTACTTTTGTCTGATCGCTGCCAATGTATGTTGCACTCCTGCGTGCATCAACTTCTCATGCTGGTCTCTGACGATCAGCTGAGTCACTGTAGCCGTTGCTGGCAACAGTATGAGTGGCACTGTGACCTCCTGTGGGTCTGTATGCTCCATTCTGCCGTGGCACTTCAGGATTCCATCCTGATGCATTTGCACATTGAGCCATTTGATCAACTGCTGGTCTGCAGCTGCTTTCTTGCCATCCTGGCTGCCTTTGCTGTGGCCTGTTGCCAGAATCTTTGCCACTCCTTTGTAATGATTCTGTTGCGTCACTTTGATCCAATATTTCCACGCAATTTCTCTCTCTTCAATGCTGATAATTCCCTGTGGTTTCATTGTTCCACAGATACTTTTCATGATTTCTGACAATCCATTCTGACTGTCATTTTTGCTGCGCTTTTTGCGCATCTGTCGCACAAATCTCATCACGTATACTGTTGCATCCAGTAACTTTGTCAGTGATGAGAATCTCTGAATCTCAATTCCCAATGGGTTGCTTTGCTTGCTTTCATCAGCTTGCACATTGCTGGCATCTGGGTCACTGACCACTTGCTGTGTGGCGCCTAGGTAAATTGGACTGGCTTTTGGGAACTTGAGCTCTTCTTTCTTGATTTCTGCCATTACTTCTGGCGTGACTGGCTCCACTTTTGGCTCTGGCCACTCTCCAGTCATTAGCCATTCTGGCCCCTTCCACCACAGGTTACTGCCTTCCAACTCTGACATATTCATGCCTCTTGTGGCCATGTCAGCTGGGTTCTCCAGTCCTGCGATGTGTCTGATGTGCATGTTCTCTGTCTCACTCTGAATTTTCCTGATTTCCTCCAATCTGTTCTTGACAAAACATGCCAGTGGCTGCGCGGTTGTCAGCCACTTCAGACAACAGGTTGAATCTGACCATACAACTGTCTGACTGAATTTGACGTCCTTGAGCTCTTTGTGAATAAACTTTGACATTCTGCTGCCAATCAACATTGCTAACAATTCCAGCCGTGGAATTGTCACTTCTGGTTTCTTTGGAGCGAGTCTCAATCTGGAGTACAGCAGGCTTGACGTGCCGCTGTCATTTTCTATTTTCTGGCATATGTATGCCGCTGCGCTGTATGCCATTGCTGAGGCATCGACGAAGATGTGCAGTTGTGCATCTGCACCACTCTGATAATTCAGATTTCTGTTGAACTTGATCTGTCCAACCTTGAGCAATTCTGTCTCCAATTGCTGCCAAACTGCTGTCTGTTCCTCAGACAGGGGAGTATCCCATTCTTTGGCACTTGGTCCTGAATGCCATAACGTCTGCAAAAATCTCTTTGCTGGCAGTAGGACAGGACTGACGAGTCCCATTGGATCAAAACATCCCGCAGTCACCTTTGTGACTGTCCTTTTCGTGGGAAGTTTGATTTTCTGGTCAGTTTCTGATAATTGTGATTGCTGGACTGTTTTTGGCGTTTTCAGCCACATCTGGTCGCTTTCTGTGTCCCATTTCATTCCTAGGACTGTTGTGACAATTTCCTTGGCCACATCTGACTCTGCCAATTGCCAAGTAAAGCTCTTATTGTTGCTGTTCCATTCTCTCAGATTCATCTGTGCTTCTGTGAACAACACTTTGGATTCCTGGTACAATTCGATTGCTTTCTGCTCTGTGTCCACACTGAGGATCAAATTATCCACATACAGATTTTCATCGATCAATTTTGCATTTTCTGTGCCAGCTTGATTCAGGTGGTATCTGACTGTCAGCGCCAGCAGCGCTGGGCTGCAGATTATACCAAATGGCACTCTGGCAAATCTGTAAATCTGAATGTTGTCCTCCATGGATGGTTTCGTGGGATCCTTGTACCACAGAAATCTTGTCACATCTCTGTCACTGTCCTGCAGACTAATCTGCAGAAACGCTTTCTCTATGTCTGCGACCAGGGCGATTCCATGCAACCGGAATCGCATCAGCATCCCTATCAGCTGTGGTAGTATCACTGGACCGCGATACATGCACTCATTCAAGCTTGGCATGCCTGGCGGTTTTGCTGAGGCATCATATACCTCTCTGACCTTTGTGGTAGTTTTCTCTGGCGTTATCACTGGTTGATGAGGCAAAATATGGAACTTTCTGCCATCCATAATATCCTCTTGGACTTTCTCAATTACTCCTTGCTCCTCTTGTGCTTTCATGATTGCCTGAATTTTCTCCAGTAATTCTGGGTCTCTCTTGAGCCTGTTGGTGAGGTACCTGAACCTCTTGAACACCATTGCTTTGTTATCTGGGAGTTCATGCAAATTCGGTTTGTACATGAACTTTACAGAGTACCGTCCATCTGGGTTTCTCTGTACACTCTCATTGAATTGCTTGATGGCCTCATCATCCTCGACGAGGTCTGGCTGGTCCATTATGCCAATGGTATCCAGTCTGTCCATGTCTTTGACATTTGGTACAGGAGCAATTGACAACGGTGCTTCCTCGTACCACTTTTCTCTCTGAATTTGATGCACAATTGTGTTGACCACCACCGGATATGCACCATCCGTGGTCCATTGATTTCTGTTGCTCGTCAGCTGCCCACCTCCCATCAGCAATCCCAATTCTGATGGAATGACATACAATCCTGACGGAAGTCTGGTGGTGCTGGTGTTTCTGGACATCAAGTCCCAGAAATAATTCAAACCCACAATAATGTCTGGCTTGAACTTGCATTCTGTCCCTTTTTCCTTGGGAATTCTGTCTGCAAAGTAACTCTCATCCGGGAAGTACTTCTGCAGGTACTTTTCGTCCTGTTCTGACACAGGCACTTTGACTTGTTCTGTGGTCAACGTCGGGACCACATCAGCCACCATATCAACTTTCTGGCCATTTCTGAGCCGCATTCTGAATTCCACTTGCTGTACCACTTTATAGTGCGGCTTTTCATTTCCGAAAGTGTACACCTGGATGTGGTGTTCACCTGTACTCTTCAGATTGAGTTTCTTGGCCACTTTCTCTGACATGTACGTTCCCTGGGATCCTGTGTCCAGGAACGCTTGAATCTGTAGTGGTGGCTGTTCAGGCTCCATCTCTGTATCCATTTCTGAAGCCTCAATCACGGTTCTAGCTGTCATCAACATTGACATATTCCTGTTTACTGACAAGTTCACTGACGTATTCTCTTGCTTTGTATTTGGTTCTGTAACCACCGTGCTGGATATGGTCTCTGTCTCCACCATTTCTGGTCCAGCTTCTTCCACAGTGACACAATTCACTGTGGCCTTTCTCTGTTGGCTCTGTGCTGGTCGACTGGCCGTCGGCACAGACTTTCTGCCATTGTTTGCTGATTGCTGACCATTCTGTTGACCATTCGCTCTGAATGCTGGAATTTGCCGTCCAGCGTTTCCATTGCTATTGTCACTAAATTTCTCTGGGCACACCGCAGTGTGGTGCCTATTGGACTTACAATAGAAACAATTTCTCGTAAATTGACATTGATTCATGTAATGCCCTTTCTGCAGGCATCTCAGGCATCGCTCTGCCTTTGACAAAATCACTCTCCTTTCTCTGGCAGTTTTGAACTTTGGACACTTATCGTTAAAGTGTAATTGCTGTGTGTCATTGCAGAACACACACGGCCTCCCAGGATTTATGAATCCAGCCTGTGGTACACTCTGTCCATTTTGGATCACAGACATGCTCCCTGTGCTGGTCCTTGGGTTCTCTGGCCCTCTGAATCGATTCCCATTGCCTTGGAATCGATTATTGAATTGCTGTGCGCGAGGATTATTCCCGAATCCTTGGCGCGATTGCTGAACTGGTGCCTCAGTTTGCTGTGCGTGCTGTACAGCCTCACTGAGCGCTAGCTGCTTGCCAAACAGCTCTCTGAATTTCTCCACCGTCAAGGCTTCCTCAGTTCCCTGTTCCTTCTGGATTTCTCTGAGAACCTCGGGTGGCACTTTCTGTTGCAGCTGGCTCAACAGCATTGGATGTTCCACTGATTCGCCCAGTGACTCCAACTGCTGGAGCAGCCTTTCAATTGCATCAAACAAAATTCTCATATCCTGACAGGTATTCCTGGCCTGTCGCAACTTCATGATATTACTCATCAGCGTGTTTCTGACCACAACTGGCTGGTCATATCTCTTTTTGAGCATTGCAATTGCGGGTGCATAATTTTCTGCGGTCACACTCAATCCACTGATCATGCCAAATGCTGAGCCTTTCAGCAAGCTCCTCAAGTATGAAAACTTGGAAATGTCCTCCAAATCTGTCCGATTGTGAATGTGGGATTCGAACATTTGCCACCATGATCGAAATTTAACAATTTCCCCAGTAAACTGTTCCACTTCCAGTTTTTGTAATTTGACGCTCTTTGCTGTGGTTGCATTGGTTGAACTGGCTCCCGGAGCAGCTCCCTGAGCTGTCAGAGCCATCTGTGCAGCCATCTGCTGTATGAATGCTGTATTGACTTCATACATGGTATTTCCGCTCTGTTGCTGGATCATGTCTTGCAACTCTTCGATGTACACATTCATGGCTACCACTTTCTGTGTCACCAAGTCTGACATATTTGCATATTCCTCATATGAGTCTTGGTATATCTTCTGTTCTTGTTCCATCTGGTCGGGTTCGTCAATATCCTTGACGATATCCCTCCATGCGTCAAATTGAGTTTTCACTGCATTCATTGCACTTTCCAATTTTGCACCCTCCTGTCTGACAGATGCAATCACTCTTCTCATCTCTGTTCTCTTATCTTCCTTTGATGCTTCCGCAAATAGCTCCAGGTCATACTTGGCAAATTCTCTTGCCAATCTACTTTCCACCCTGTGCTTTGCTGGCCCCAGGGTCTTTCTGATGTGACCTGTTGGCGAAACCATTTTCGCTGATGAATTTTCCTTCACTGTTTTTCTTTGTAGTGCGTCGCCTGTGACGCTTGTGACGCTTCTCTGCGTCTTTCTGTGCAGTGCTCTGTGCACCACGGATTTGTTGTGCCACGCACAATACCAATGCAGTCCTACAGGCCCCTGACGTGTTCTCACGCGTTGACCTTTACTGCACTGGCACCAGGTGTGTTCCTAAAGCCCCTGACGTGATTGTTTACACGCGTTGACTTCAACACACCGGTCAAATCCACCTGGACAACAAACAAGTTCTTTGCCCAGCAGTGTGCGCCCAAAGAGGGTCCGTACACACTCTTTCTGAGCGCTCTGGCGCTCTTTCTGGCACGCCTGTGTGCCTTGTGACCACACCGGTCACTTGCTTTCCTGAGCGGCTCCTGTGCCGCTGTGCGCAGTGCTGCGCTTGCCGTGTCGCCTGTGACACGTCTCTGTGCACTCTGGTGCACTTTCTGATTCTGGGCAGTGTTTCTGTACACTGCTCTGCAATTGCGCCTGTGCAATGCAGTATTCTGGCACTTTTGTGCTGTCTGATCTGATGGTACCGAGCAGGCACAGCGTGTATATTTGATGGGAGCTCCGCAAAGCCCCTACACGCTACCAAGTATCCTAATACTTGGTTTTCAAATCCACTCTCTGTCAGCTACAGCCCTCTGTCAGCTACAGCCCTTTGTACACTGATACCCCTACTTTTGCACTTCCGAGGTATGAGTCCACTCTTACCCAGTGGAGCGAGGGACCTCCGCGAATGCCCAAAAAACAGCCCTTTGACTAGCGTGGCTCTGTGGCGATCCTGTCTCCGTCAGGTCACCCTCCCTTGGCATAGGAAGGACGTGCGAGCGGTCACTGGCGTCCAGATGTCCAGAAGCGTCCAGCGAAAGTTTGACCACCGTCCGACAATGACTCCTTGTCAAATGCCGGTGCCGCCCAGCGTCTAGCACCTTGCCAGAACACTGGTGAAAGCTGCCTGAAATCCTGACAGGCTTGTCAGAACTCCAGTGTCCTCCGCGCGTGAGCGTAGAACCGCTCCCAGGATGTAGACAGGAGTGCCGTGACTTTGGCACAATGCTGTCTGCAAATCAACAGCCAACGCTCAGCCAAGGCCAATTGATGTTCAGCAGGACTTTTGAAGTTCTGCCAACTGCCGCACAATGTCCGTTCCGGCTTGGTGATAGCACAATGTCATGCAATCACCCTGCTCGCTGCGCCATGTGATGAAGCCACCGAAATCAGCGTCTTCTACCACCGAATCCGGCTGCTTCAAGACCGTAGTGAGAAACGGCCTTTAGAGTGGTTGATTTCCCGTTGTAGCCGAACGTCCACTTGTCGACAGCCAAGTTGAGTTTATTTCGTGGTTGCGTGTTGAAAGGGGTTCGAAATTGTTTCAGGTACTTTATTTGATCAGATACAGCCACATATAAAAGCGCAAAGCCTAGCGAGCTTCCTAGTCGAAGTTTCTATCGCTAGCTTATTTTCATTCAGAAGCTTGGGGTCCGCAGACTGAAGTAAAAACTCTCAAAGTAGCTAAGACAAGGAAATCACGTATAGAAAAACAGCTACAGTAATTTCCTAATACAAATGCACAAATAAGACATGAATGCAACAAATAAACACATCTAGCCGAAACAGTTGCCTTATACCGCGCGTGCATACATTCAAACAATTATGGTAAAGAAATACCAAGTACAAATTGGGCTAATAGAAAACTATTAATCTTGAGAGGCGCGAAGTCGGCAAACTCGGCCGATTTACTAATTTGCTTCAATTTGTCAGAAAACATTGACGCACATTGGAACTAATAAAATGGGGTTTGAAAACTGTAAATAGTAGTGTAAATGTTCCTAATGACGTAAATAGAATAAGGTATATTCAACATGATAATAATAATCACTTCCTGGAAACGTATGTTGAATAATCTAGCAAATTGGGACTTATTTGAGGTAAATGGGTATTGTAATTGAGCAGAGTTTATAATATATTCGATTGAGCAAGGTATTATAATTATTAAGTAAATATAAATAGTTGTGAACAGGGTTATGACAATTATACCTATGCGAAGGGCTTTGTAAAGTAAATGCTAGTTGCACGCAGGGCACCATTTCTCTATTAGGACGCTGGCCTAGATAATTACGCGGTACGTAAATAATTACAAGATTTGACTTTTGTAAACTGCAAGTAAACTATGCAAATGTATGTATAATCATGATCAGAAAATTACGGCGAGTTGAATGAGCCTAATTTTATATTAATACACCTAATAATAACATATTTGACCTTTTAACCTAAACATTCCACATAAACCTATCAATAACTTATAGAACACTTTCCTAATCGAATATTCTCCATGGGTAAATAATATAGTGCAGGAAATACAATTTGCGTAGTAAATTAATATAGTGCATAAATTGTAAATTAGTGCAAATAAGTAAATGTGCAAATATGAGCCTAATTATCAATTCTCTGTATTTCTTTATCCATCCATTTTGCCACGGTCAGCACAACTTGTGCACGACACACGTGACTTGTGCACAAGTTTAATTGTTGACAAAATGATTTAATTTGATTGATTTGAACGAAAACATATCTCCTCTGCTTCAAGTCAAAGCGATTGATGTTGATTATGGAAAATTGACTTCTGCACTAGTAACATGTGTTGTGCACAAGTCTCTTTGACTTGAAATATGAAAAATGTTTTCAAAAAGGTGTAAAACGTTCACCAATGTCCTACTAATTAATTCTCTAATGTTTTTTTTTTATGTCTATTTGAATTAGAAATGTGTCACCTGTACTTCCAATAAACACTTCACACATTCCAGTTGCAACACAAATTTATACTTGCACAATCCGCATTTGATGCAGTCAATAATTCTCTGCACCAAATGTCCCCAATCACTACATCTGCTTATTTCACATTGCTACAATTGACTGCATATATTCATCGATAAATGCATCGAGTGAGTAATTAAAGTGGGTTGGGTGCGCTGGAACACTTATCGATTGCTCTATTTATATATGCAAGTGCATTTTAAGTACAACGTGTGTTCTATTTCCAGTTCACACGCATTAATCTGCTTAATTTACGTAACTTGCTACTTAGTGGTTTACATTTGCAAATTTATTCATTTGCGGCACCTAAGTGTGTTACATTCAACGATTCCTGAACTTGTACTTATGTTTTCATCTATTTATGACCTCTTTTTTGCATTTCTATCAGTAGCCAAATCGAACTTGAGATGCGCGATATGAGTTACTAGTGCACAACACAATGTCTCTTTAATTACACCCCTAAGTTTGCCGATGCGCAACACACTTCACTTGCGGATCAGGCCAAATCTGCTTAAATACATTCCACAATTAATCTCTCCGCAACACACTTCACTGGCGGACCGGAAAATTTCATTTAATTACAGTTCCGGTACTCCGGTCCGGTAGTCACGTGGATTTGTGCACAAGTGCATTTTGCTTTGTATACGAAACAAAAAAGCTGTCTCCGCAAATGCAGTTACTTGTGCACAAGTGATATTCTTATTCCACTTGTGCACAAGTTGAAATAGCCCGGTGTCATAACTATTGACACAGATGACCTGGGAATGTGATTTTTTGCATGCGGTATCAGGAAATGTTTTCAAATGCGCATGGCAAATTGAAGAGCGATCGCACAACATTTAAAAAAATTATATATTATGAGACAATATAGTGTCATGCGCTAGTAAGTCATCTTCCATAAATTTTTGTTATTTGGAATTCTAAGCGGATCCATAATCAGTGAGTCGTGCTGTATAAGGAACACACCATTTAACATCGATATAACACGTTTGAAATCTGCGCGACACACCGACTCCTGCAGTAGAACATGGTGCGCCCCCTCAATGAGGACATCCACCCACATCACAACACCAGCATAAACAAAATGCCCACAAACGACAATTTACGCAGTACTCCAAAATTCTTCAATGGATGTGCACTGTATGGAAGACCCCCAGAATTGATTTGAACTACAACTACCATATTTCCTCAAAATACCCCCCGAGGGTGATTGTTTCATAGTGCTCCCGAGAGGGGGGGGGGCTTAAACGAGGGGGGGGGGGTATTTCGAGGGGGGGGGGTTATTATTTCGCAAGAACTTTTTTGAAATCCTAGTACAAAATCGTTGTTTGTGATGTGCGCTGGGGTAGAAAAATACATCAATAACTGACATGTAAACACTCCTGTAGACTAATATTAGTACGTAGATGGTATAAACACTGTTCTAACATGATTCCGACATTGTTGTAACGTGTGTTCTGCACTACGCAGAACACAAACTGCAATATTTGTCATGTACATTCTCTTTACACTCAATTTGGGGGGGGGGGTATTTCGAGGAAATACGGTATATTTAAACATGTCCACCAGGAGGTGTGCATGCCATCTTTAATTTATGTTTTGTTCCATCATAAAATATGAATACATTATGTACATATTTACATGCTATACATGCATATCTTATCTTGTTTAGTTTAACTGAATTCATGTGCGTTCTGAAAATGTGTTCAACCACTTTGCTGAAAAAAACTCAAAAAACTTTTCTGTGTTTCTGTGTTCTCCAAAAAAAAATCATTTGAGTTTTGAGTTTTTCAAAATTTGTGAGTTTCCGTGTTTCTGTGTAAAACAAAAACAGAAACTCATAAACACAGAAACTCAATGAGTTTCTGTGTTCAATTTCTGTGTTTTTTTTCCTCATCGTTGCACCCATGTCACAAGTCTAGATTAATTTTTTTTTTGTATTGATCTACACGCTTCTAGTGTGCACATTGTTTTATGGCCTTGCATCCAAGATTCCGATTTTTGTAAAATTTTGGTAAAATATTTGTAAAATTTTTGTAAAATGGTTTCATTTATTTTATTAATGGCATTTCAGAATAAAATAAAATAAAATGAAACATGAATAAAATAAAAATCAAATACAATTGTGATAAAAATCAAATACAATTTTAATAAACATCAAATACAATTTTAGAAAAAAAAGAATTTTACTAAAACCAACCATGCTGGTGATGGAAAAGCGCCATGGCGCTGGCGTCATGGTGAAAAAAGTGAAAAGCAAAAAGCAAAAGCAAGCGAAAAGCACAAGCAGAAATTGGCGCCATTTGCGCTTGGCACTGGGGTTCAGAGAAGGGCCATCGCGCTTTTGGCGCTTGGCGCCAAAGTCCTGGCGCTTGTTCCATCACTAGTAACGATGGCAAAAAAAGATTCAAAATTCGAAAACATTTTCAAATTTTTGAATTTTTTTCGGAATTTTCGAATTTTTATTTCACCCCTAGAAAAAACACTTAAAAATCGATTTATTTTTCAAAAAATTTGAAAATTCAAAAATTCGAAAATTCGAAAATACTTCAAATTTTTCAGGGAATTCAAGGCAAAAAAACGCGCTCATAGATTTAACGTGCTAAATAAAACGACAAATGATACGCGGTGTGTATGAAATAGCGAAACAAAACAAAAAAAACGTCCAAAAATGTTGAAATGTATAATGTGAAATGTCTTGCAAGTGTCAAAAGTTATGAAAATGCCCTGGAAAATGACTAACATATTTGAAATTTTCCACAGCATTTCCATGACTTTAGACAATGTGCATAACACTTGACATTTCACAGAGCATTTTACAGGTGTCTGGGACTGCCCATAGGAACTGCACACATTTATAAGTAAAAGGGATGTGATCAAAGATAAACTCCAGCCACATCACACCTTACAATGAAATCTACCATATCCCATCTGAATAAAAGAACCAAAATTAAAAAAAGAAGCAATTTGATAAATATAATTAAAAAAATGTTATGTTTGTCCTTTTATTCAGATGGGATATTGTAGATTTCATTGTAAGGTGTAATGTCTCTGGAGTATAACAGTGGTTTCGAGTATTGGTTTGAGAAGTACCTGTATCTTGTGAAGTTAGCACTGTATGCACTGAGTACACTCAGTCTGTCACCCACTTCCAAAACAGTCCAAATTCTGTGTTTAAAGCTTCAGATTCAATATTTTCCCAAAAAAATTTGAAAATTATTTGAAAAAATTCGAAAAATAGCCCAAAAAATTCGAAAATTGTCAAAATAGATTCGAAAATTCAAAAATTCGAAAATTAAATTCAAAATTCGAAAATTAATGTCAGGAAAAATTTGAAAATTCGAAAATTCATTTTGGAAAAAACACTTAAAAATTTAAATACTTTTTTTTGGAGGGCTTGCCATCGTTAATCACTAGTAGTAACATAAAAAATAATTTATGGTGTATTCACGATACGATATGACTAGACCATAACATCATGATTGAATAATAATGTAAAAGCGTCATGGCGTGGCTAGTGATGGAATGGCGCCATTTTAAGGCGGTGCACAAGAGCACCACTGGCGCCTGGAGCCAAAAGCATTGGAACACCATTGAAGCGTATTACCAATTATGTGCCAATAACCCTTGTGGTGCCTTTGGCACCTGGCCCCAGATTTAATTAGGCAGGCACGCCTGAAAAGGGAGGGCATGGCGGGCGTGCAGGGCAATTTGAGATTTTTCGCACCGTAATAATTAGATACCATATTTCTTCTAATAGAAGAGCGTCGTTCTCAATATGTTTTCGTCAATTTTTTACCTGTCGTTCTATTGGAGGCTGTCGTTTTATTTTCTTCGCCAATTGTCTACACACATTTTAATTTGAAAATATTATTTATTAGCTTGATCTTTCAATGATACGTGAGCAATTTTAGTATCAGAGTTAGTGATGGAATGGCGCCATGGCGCTGGCGCCATTTGAGGGTAGAATCAAAGAAAATTAAGTACCGTATTACCTCGAAATACCCCCATGGCGGTTTATTATTTCGCCAGCAAAATTTGAGGGGGGTTAATTCGAGGGGGGTTTATTCGAGGGGGGGTTTATTCCAGGTGGGTATTATTATTCCGTCAGAAATTTTCGTAAGTATTGTAGTAAAGAGTACGCATTTACGTACCCAAAACAGGTAATAAATACGTTCAAACAGGATGTATTAGGACGTATCAACGTGCATCGCTACACAAACTAGTGTCTATGTGTAGTTGCGATGGCTTTGGTCGCAATTAATAAATACATTATGTACATTGCATACATGATGTACTTCATTTCAGGGGGGGGGGTATTTCGAGGGGGGGGGTATTATTTCCCCAGCCCATTTTGAGGGGGGTTAATTCGAGGGGGGGTTAATTCAAGGGGGGGGGGGATAATTCGAGGTAATAGGGTATTTATTGTAGCAGCAGGCTATAAATAAAAGCCAAGGCGATAATTACACAGAACTGTAATATACTCTACCTTAAGTAACACAACAGAATGTATTTAATTGACCTAATTGCAAAATGTAGGTACCGTATTTTCCTAATAGAAGGGCGTCTCCAATAGAAAAGTGCAGTTAGGCAGATAAGGGCAGTTAAAAAGTTTATGTAGACCAAAGTAAAATGTGATTTGCATATACCGTATTTCCTCGAAATACCCCCCTCAAAATGGACACTATGAACTTATAACTCCCCCCCCCTCGAATTAGCCCCAACCAGGGTTGGTTTTATAAAAATCATTTGTATACAAATTGTATAAAAATTGTATAAAAATGTATTTTATTTTTATTTTATTCTTGTTTCATTTTATTTTATTTTATTTTATTCCAAAATAATAATAAAATAATAAAATGGACCATTTTACAAAAATTTTACAATAATTTTACGTACATTTTACAAAAAATCAGAATCTTGCATGCAAGGTCAGAAAAATGTGATAATTAGACCTAAACATAAACAACGTGTGACAAATGTTTCCATTACTTTGCAAAAGTTGGTATTGTTAGCTAGTTGCAAGTGTTAAGTTACAATTATCGATAAGAATGGTTTCCATTTTCAGTAAAAGGATTACTGGAGTGTGCTGGGCGCATTTGTAAAACATCATGCAAAGTGTCAATTGTCATGACAAATGTAGTAAAGAGTCAATTGGCATCTCAAATGTCAAGCAAAGTATAATTGTCATGGCAAATGTCACGCAGAGTGTAAATTGTGTATCTGAATCTTATGTTTTGGTATCCAAACCTTACATTTTGGTATCCAAATCTTATGTTTTTGTATCCAAATGTTCACATAAGATTTGGTTACAAAAACAACAACATTTGGATACAAAAGATAAGATTTGGATACAATTTGCTTTACAGTTTCCACTTTAATTTATATTTGTCATGACAATTGACACTTTACTTAACATTATCATGAAAATTGACACTTTCCATTCCATTTCATATGACATTTTGACACTTTACATGGCTTGGGACTGCCCCAGCTCTGCGAATGAACAGGTTGAACTATGAACAACAGAAAAAAATTTTTACAAAAAATATGAATTTTTATACAATTTTTACAAAAATATGAATTTGTATACAATTTTACAAAAATTCGAATTTTTATACAATTTTTATTTTTATTTTGAAATTTTCCATTTTATTTTATTTTATTCTTCAATTTTCCATTTTATTTTTATTTTATTTTTATTCTTTTCTGAGATTTTGCCAACCCTGGCCCCAACCCAAATATAGTGTACAGAGAACGTAAATGACAAAAACTACGATTTGTGATCTGGGAAACGCAGAACACACCTAAAAACAATGACTGTGTTATGTCAGAACAGGGTTTATACTGTCTACAAATTATATAAGTATCTATCTAGAGCGATTTTTGAAATTTTTTCGATTAAAATCGCTAATTTTCGTACCTTTTTATAGTTTTTCACCTCCAAAATCTCTAGTTCATGTTCATTATCGCCTATTTTGGCTATATGTGCTCATAATACTTATTTTTAGCCATTTTTCACCTACTTTTAGTGATTTTTCCCCCTTTTCTTCCTTCTATACCTCGGAAAACCCTATACCGCATTGCCTCGAAATACCCCCAGGGGGTTTATTATTTCACCAGCAAAATTTGAGGGGGGGGGATAATTCGAGGGGGGGTTTATTCGAGGGGGGGTCTATTATTTCACAAGAAATTTTCGGTAATTTCCCATACGCAGACGTAGAAAAATCGAACAATTACATAGATGTATATGAGTTTATAGGCATATACCGTATATCCTCGAATAAGACCCACCCTTGAATAACTCCCCCCTCAAAAACACTGACAAAAAAATAACTCCCCCCCCCCCTTGAATAACTCCCCACCCTTAAATAACTCCCCCCTCTGTGATGAGTGGAGAAGATACTGTAACAAGTGAAAAAAACGAAATGCAAATGCAGTGCAGTGTGTGAGACAAAAACTACAATGCTGTTAGCATACCGCAGCGAAAGGAGATGCACATCAGTGTGTATTACGCAGTGTATACACACCTATCTACCTGCAAGTTTTCCTGAATATTATGAGGAAAAAATAACTCCCTCCCTTGAATAACTCCCCACCCTTGAATAACTCCCCCCTCTAAAACTCTGACGAAAAAATAACTCCCCGGGGGACTTATTCGAGGATATACGGTATGACTGTATATAAACAAAAACCGTTCCCTAATGTCACTGAATCATTAGTTTTAACGTGTGTTCTGCATTGTACAGATCACAAACTGCGGTATTTGTCATGTACGTTCACGTTACACACAATTTGAGGGGGGGTATTTCGAGGGGGGGGTTATTATTTCCTCAGCCGAAATTTAGGGGGGTAATTCGAGGGGGGGGGGGGTTTAATTCAAGGGGGGGGGTAATTCGAGGTAATACAATATATTGAACCCCCCCAGAAAATTTTTCAGCTATCTATCACTCCGGAGGAGCGATTTGCTATCTATATGAACCCCCGCGGGGGTCCAAATCCA
>CAXIWS010000759.1:0-13160 GCA_964036195.1 Sphaerolaimus hirsutus | reverse complement strand
GTATTTCGAGGAAATACAGTAGAATCTTAAACAACAGGATAGAAAACTTTTTATAGAATTTTACAGACACTCGACTTTTTGTAAAATTTTACTAAAATTGTACAAAAATTCGAATTTTTGTACAATTTTACTAAAATTTTACAAAAATTTGAATTTTAGTAAAATTGTATTTTTTATTATTAATTTTCCATTTTATTTTATTTTATTTTATTCTTCAATTTTCCATTTTATTTTTATTTTATTTTTATTTTTTCCTGAGATTTTGCCAACCCTGCCCCTGACATAATTTGCCCTTGAAAATACCGTCTTTTCCGCAGCGCAGCCGGTGTATTTCTCGCATGCGAACCATTCCCATTTGCGGCGCCGGCCAAAATCATTTTCCCATTCACATCCACCCCCAAATCCCGATCGCATTCCTTCTTTCCATTCTTGTGCTTCTGCAAGTGCAGTTTCGCATTTGCACGCGCGTTCGACCCGCAGCGGCGGTTCAACCTTGGCGCCGGCGTCAAGCTGTCGGACAGGTCGCGCAGGGCGGCGCTGTCGCGCATGTGCTTCGTGAAGCAGATCTGGGGATGGTCCCGGAAGCTGTAAAGTGCTCTGTGAAATGTAAAATGTCATGTAAAGTGTCTAAGGTCATGTGAAATGCCCTGGAAAATGGCAAACGTACGTGTGTCACTTTCCATGGATTTTTACATGACTTTTGACACTTTGCATGACATTTGACAATTCACACGGCATTTTACAGGGTCTGGGATTGGCACCAGGTGTCGGAAGGCTAGCCGCACCTGGGAGTGTGTGGGCTAGTAAACTGGTGGACAATTTAAATGGAAAATTGACTACATAAATTTTCGAAATATTCTCATGTGCAAATGATCAGCCCAATCTAGCTAAAATTTTGTGTGAATGTGGGGCCAACATTTCTTTACATTGTCCCCAAATGGCACCCCCCAGCACCCCCCTGGTTAGCCGTGACAGCCTTCTATATATTTTTTCTGTTTTTTTTTCTGGCCAATATAATTGGAAAATTTTGGAATCCCACACAGAATATTGCTGCGGGAAAGCGCGCTGCCATTTTTGGCATGCTGCCAACACAAGCATTGGATACGCTTGTGCTGGCAGTTTTTTGATGAAATAAAATCACTAATGGCTTGCTCAGAGCCGCACATAGGTTGCAGGGTGATTTTTACCTGCTGCTGTCCCCACACTGCTGCTGCCTCACAAAAATCCATCCTAAATTGCAGATATCAGCCACTTCATGACATTCAAACATATTACCGTAAATGCTCTATTAGGACGACCCCCCTCCAATAAAGCGACCTCTCCAATAGTACGACCCCCTTTGGCACGTTGTGTAAGTATAAAGCGACCCTCTCCAATAATGCGACCCCCTCCAATAATCCCACCCCAAAGAAAAATTAAAAAAAAAGAAAAACTATGTTGCAATCTTCGGACGCCGCTAATGGATATCGTTGAACCCGAATATTAAGTATTTTGAGAATTTTGTGGCTTTGATGTGATTACCTATTGCTTTATGGTGCCATGCTCATACGCGGTAAATGGAAAGTTGAGTTGTTGAGTTTTTGAAAAATACAATACGACCCTCTCCAATAAACCGACCTCTCCAATAATGCGACCCCCAAAAATGTGCTGAAAACAATAAACCGACCGTCGCCTTATTGGAGCATTTATGGTAAGAACTTTATAAGTGCAAACATTTTGATTGTGATTGCAAAACACACAAATTTACACTTTCTGGGAATGACCTCTTCATCTGTCTGGCCTATTTACACAAAATACAGGACACATTTCCAGTTGTCCCCTGGTATATGTTTATGTTGCCTGAATTCAATGGGCACTAGCATTCAATGATTTGCATGCAGATGCTGCAGCAGCCGGTCACGCTTTTAAAGTCGGCGGACATTTCACCCTACAAAATCGGAGAGTTAGAATTCGCTCGTGAATAGAGCAAACAACGAAACTTGTGTCCCACGCGGATGCTAGAAAAAGGAAAAAGAAAATCATATTAAAAGAAAAATGGACGTTTCGCTGCATCCGTGCGTGCCACGCCCTAGTTATCTACATTTTCAACGTTGCTCGTAAAGAATTTGACCGTTCAAACTACCGTTTTACCGTTCAAACTACCGTTTTTGTGTTTGGTTTATTTTTCATTCGTTGGCTCCGTTCCAACAGAAGAGAACTTGGCAGCCGGCCAAAATTCGAAATCCGCTATTAATATGAATAAAATAAGCTCACAATAGCTATATAACCATGTATATAAACAAAAATAGCGATTATGAAGGTGGAAATTGGCAAAGCAAAGCAAATTTTAACGATTTTTAGCCAACTTTCAGTTTTCACTCTCATTTGTATAATACACAACTGGTAACTGGGATAAGGGCCAAGTTTTCATACGTGACCCAATCTATTCCAATCGTTTAAATATTGCGTCACAATACCTAATGCTGTCATGCACTCTCCATTGGAGAGACTGACGCAAATGTTTGTAGGGCGATACGTCTGCCGACTTTACGGAAATGCTGTCTTTGAACAGTGGTATTTCCACTGATCGCCATAAATGCAATCTTCGTGCAACAATGTGGTGCAGGACCAGCCACATGTTGCTCATGACACTTCCTCATGACTCATGAGAAAGCCAGTCCTGGCCACCATGTGCTGTATCATAAGCCTGGGGCTGTGTAAGACACATTAGTTCCAATATACAGGGGTGGGCATCTTCAGTTACCGCTGGGAAAATGCGATAGATTGAGCTACGGTTGAGCTATCAGAATGAAATTTTAACACAATGGAGTAGACTCCATAGGACACCTATTCTGAAGTTTGCAACCCAAACGGCCACATTTTGGGTGAATTGTGGAACACACGGTTTTTAGTGTAATTTTGTGACTTGGCGTGACCCATAGGATAAATCGAGGGTGGCATTTGAGGGGGGGGGGGTCATCGGTCGTTGGTGTCGTCCCATTCTGTCGTACATCGGCCGATTTTGATGCCCTTTGAGTATGTTGTGGTCAGGGCTACTACCAAATTCTTTTTTACTCGAATAGTCCCCCAGTCCCGAGATAAGGGGGGTGAAGTCACAAAATTACACTAAAAACTGTGTGTTCCACAACTCCTCTAAACTGTGGCCGTTTGGGTTGCAAACTTCAGCATAGGTGTCCTATGGAGTCTACTCTATTGTGTTAAAATTTCATTGTGATAGCTCAACTGTAGCTCAAGCTATCGCGTTTTTCCAGCGGTAACTGAAGATGCCCACCCCTGTATGTTTTGTTCAAAAAAATATTTCAGGTTTGATCTTCAGCAAAATTTTGGTGTAGGGATTTCGTCGGTTGTGAGGGGGTGGAATAGTTGCAGGAAGTTACCATCTCATATGTCCCAAAAAATCAGTGGCCTAAACCATCCCCAACCCATTTTATAAATAAATCAAATTCTGACCTGAACAAAAATTTGTATGGATTTTCCATTTATATTTACCAGAAAAAAAGTGGAAAAAAATATTTTCAGCAACAAGGGTGGCCTGAGGGGGTGCCACTTTGGTTATGTATAGTATATACTTTGGGGCACCCTCACACTAAGTGACAGCCTGATGGCTTGCTTGTGTGATTTTTAAAATGTTATTTTGTGAATTTTCCATTTATATTGTCCACCAGTTTACATTACTGTTTCAAGCACCAAAAGAACCATAGCTAGTAAAGTAAAGAGCGAGAGCACTTTGGCGTTAAGCGCCAAAAGCGCCATGGCGCTTTTTGCTTTGGCGCTAGCGCCAGGCGCCAGCGCCATGGCGTTTTTAGGTAACTAGGTAACCATGGCGCTTACACTCCCGCTTACACAACCCCCACCCAACCCACCTTATCTCCGTCCCTAGCGGTCAACCTCATGCACTCCACATCTCTGCAAGCCACGAAACGCTCCACATCACTCTCCACCTTCTCCACGGTCTCCAGGTTCTCGTGCTCCAAGTCCACTTTGTTGCCCACTAGCAAAACGGGAGCTTTGCGCGTGTTGTGCTCTAGTACGTTGCACGCGGTCGCTTTGGCTACCTGGGGGCACTTCTTGACCCTGGGAAATGGCCTGTAAATGTCAAATGACAAATGTCAAAATGTCAAGTGCCTAATGTCTTGAAAAATGTCAAATTTTATTTTATTTCTTTAAACCAGTCGTTGTACATTTTCATCGTATTTTACATAACAAACATCCTTTGCACTTTAGACGACATTTGACACTATTTCAGGACATTTACTTGACTTTTGACACTTTGCATGCCATTTTACATTTTACAGGGCACTTTTACAGGGTTTGGGAGTGGCACCTGCCAGGTTTCCGGGTCGGATACGTCGAAAACTACCATCACTCCGTCAGCCGTTTGTTCATATAGACGGCGCATGGCCGGAAAGTCGCTCGAGCCTGAGGGCTTTTGCTTTTTTGAAAAAAGACCCCGCTGACCGCATACTATGCATTTTTAAGAACGAAACACACGATCATATCATAATGGTAATAAAATAAAAATAGTTCCAAAAAAGAAGAAAAGGATTTCAGGCACGAAACGTAGAGGTTGTATTACTCGGCTCCGCCTTTTCCTTTTTTATTTTTTTTTGGTGCATAGCGTCCTACTAAGAGACATTTTTTGGGGCGAATACTTTGTGGTCCATCGAGTATAGTAGTTTAAAGTTCGTTTCATAGACATTAAAAAAAGTATTCAAACATAAATTTGTGAAACGCTAGAAGTGACCTAAATGCTTTTACGAAAAGTGCGCTTTTACGACAAAACGTATTCTTGATTTTTAAGATATTTTTGTCGGAAAACTCGATTGACTTCAATCCAACTTTGTTGAAATTTGAATTTCTCACCTCCAGTATCAATCACTTTCAGCATTATGATTGCATCAGGCTTAATTGACGCTCTATGGTTCGGAAACTGAAAATGTCTGTGCTGTTTTTGGGGCGTGGCCAAGGCGTTCGATTTTCGTCTTAATGACTCCTCTGATTGTAGGGTGAACACGGAGGGACTGCAGGCTTTTTTGAACTGAAAAAGTGTTTGAAGATTGTTTTTATTTTATTTTGGTGAATTAACAAAAGGGAGTTGGTGGCATTTTGAGTAGCTTTTTCCTACTTTTTTTACAAAAAAAATAAAGGGTTGACGTGGGGTTTTCAGGTTTATATTTTCCGATATTTGAAAATATAAATCGTCCAGATATTTAAATTTCGATGCCAATTCCAATTTAAAAACTCACTATTTTCGATTCACTTTTCTCACCGCCATTCTCATTCATCTTGGACAAAAACAGCTCATATTCCACCCAATTTGTTTCATCGACGGTGGGCACGTGGCGCTCCGTAAAAACGTTCCATAAAAACTGGAACGATATTTAATTAACCCGACAATCTTGTCGGGCAGCCCGATTCATTTTAGTTGAAACTTGATGCTGCTAGATTTGATTGGTTCAAGTGCATTTTTGGAACCTGTTCGCGACAATTTCCCTTGCACTAGAAGTACTTGAAGTGTAAAATTCTTTCTAAAATATAAATTTCGGCCGAAATAATAACCCCCTTGAATACCCCCCTTAAATTTGATCGCGAAATAATAAACCCCCTGGGGGTATTTTGAGGAAATACGGTATGCATTTTCCAATTCATTCAATTCCACATCCAGAAAACGAATCGGGTCACCCAATAAACAACATTTCGGGCAAATTAAATCTCGCACCTGGGACACAATGGCCGTTTTGCCCACTTCGCTGGCGCCCAAAACTGCCAGCGTGATGTTGTGCTCAGCTGGTGAAACGGGACAAACCCTTTTTGTTTGTGGACCATTTGGCACCATTTTGGGTAGGATATTTTTGATAAATTTTGTTAGATTTCTGTATGAATTGGGTGTATTTTGGGTTTATTATCTGTTAGTTAGTCTGTAGGAAGAATTGTTACCTATACCTACATAATTAAATGTGTAAGATTCTCTTCACTTTAACCACATATTTATGTATACAGGTAAATAAATACTTACATGCAGCAGATGGAATCTAATGGGTTGGGTGCATTCAAACCTGCAAATGAATGGTAGATTCTAATTTTTACACAATCATTGGACCACAAAAATTTATTTACATGCATTTACCTACGCTAAATTTAGTCTTATCTGAAGACAAAAACAACCGCAATTTTTCCGGATGCTCGACAATGTAATCACTGATCAGTATAAATTATTCAATCGTAGGATAATTAGTAATCAGTGTTCCTCATCAGTATCTATGATTCAAATAATATTAGTAACGCAGAACAAAAGTAATCTCAGAAAATCTCCCGAAAAGAAAACATAGGTTTATCTCCACGTGCGGTCCGCGGAGTATAAAATAGCTTTATCTGTTCAAAAAATTTGGCTTTTAGCCAGCGTGCGCCAGCCATGGGCGTAATGTTCAACATCTTGTTAAAGAATGCTGAAACAGTGAAATGGGCTTTGGAAAATGATCAGTGAACAAAACAAAACACACGACTAACTGGGTTCACATCAACACAAATTGACTCTAATTTCGAAATGCACCGCAGCGTGAATGCCACAACATTTCCACCTGTTTTAAATTTGGCTCATTCGTAATTAAATTGACTATTTTTTCGTCACACTTTTTTGAGGAACGGGAACTCGTCACAGGGGGGGAGTGTGGCAATTATTGTTTCGTCAAAATTTTCAAGCATGTTTCCGTATTTACTCTTTGAGAGATTTTCTGAGATTTTTAAAAATATCAGAAAATCTCTCGAATTCTGATATTTATATTTTTTCCAGGTTTTTTGACAGAGATTTAATTTTATTTTATTCTTGAGAGATTTTCTGATATTATATTTAATTGTATTTTCCAAAAAATTGATGATTTTTTTCAATGCTAGTCACTACGTACACATTTTTGTGCTGTCTCAATTGATAGTGCATATTCGGTAATTTCATTGCATCTACGCAACACAGTGCATAACGGATGTGCTGCGTTTGCATTCAATGAACTAAACCAGACACAGACACAGCTCTTTTGCTTGTCCTACTTAATTTTTTAATTATTTTTTATGGATGTGTGCATTAACTTTCTTCCATCATCGAGGGAGATTATTCAAGTGGGGGTATCATTTGTTCCTCACTTATCCAACAGGGAAATTATTCAATGGGTATACTCGGCGGAACGCTTAGTATGAAAACCTACCATAACCCATCTGAATAATGAACCAAATTTTTTTACAGTTTTTCATCAAAATATTTCGTTTTTACTATGGAATAGTTAATTATTAATTTTATCACAAGATTTTATTCATTAAATTATGGTAGGTTTTCATACTAGGTGTGCTGTCCGCCGAGTATGCCTATATATGAGTCAGTCTACGAGTCAATAGCCACTCCAGGAACAAAAGCTGGACACCGAAAAAAAAAATGAAAATTGTGAAAATGGTCCTAAGGTACTCCAATGGGTCCAGTAAGTTATGCAATACATGTAAAATTTTCATTCGTATATATCGCATATACTTGAAAGTGAATATTTCCAAAATGGGGCATTTCTGATATAATTTGCTATTTGGTGCCCAACTATCAATACATAATAGCTATATTTTACACCATTGGAAAGCTGAATTTGTGAACTTTCATTATCCACTGCTGACCAGTAGGTTCAATGTCATAAGTTTATACATAAGGTTTCAAAATGTACTGCATGAACTAATCTGGGTCAATCAAATCACATGTGAGGCCAAAACTAAGGAGACGTAACGGCTATATTTTGTATGTTGCAAAGCTGAGAACCTCCTCTTTCAGAATCCACAGCCTCCCCAGAGGCTCGCGTTAGCATTTTTATACCTAAGATTTCAAAACGTGCTGCACACACTACTCTTGGGTGATCGCATCGCATGTGAGGCCGGAACTAAGGAGACGTGACGGCTATATTTTATACCGTTGCGAAGCTGAGAACCTCCTCTTTCAGAATCCACAGCCTCCCCAGAGGCTCGCGTTAGCTTTTTTATACCTAAGATTTCAAAACGTGCTGCGCACACTACTCTTGGGTGATCGCATCACATGTGAGGCCGGAACTAAGGAGACGTAACGGCTATATTTGATACCGTTGCGAAGCTGAGAACCTCCTCTTTCAGAATCCACAGCCTCCCCGGAGGCTCGCGTTAGCTTTTTTATACCTAAGATTTCAAAACGTGATGTGCGCCCTAATCTAGGGTTGATTGTATCGCATGTGGGGCCGGAACCAGGAAAAACTCAATGCTGTGGTCTATACCATTGGAAAGCTTAGAAAATTCTCTTTCAGAAACTGCCACTCTCCAGAAGGTTCACCGTCACGATTTTATACATAAGATTTGAAAACGTGGAATGCGCCTCAATCAAGGGTTAATTGTATTGCATGTGAGGCCGGAACCAGGAAAAACTAAATGCTGTGATTCATACCATTGGAAAGCTGAGATAATTCTCTTTCAGATAGTACCACTCTCCAGAAGGTTCACCGTCACGATTTTATACCTAAGATTTCAAAACATGCGGTTTGCAGAAATCCAAAGTTGATCGTATCGCATGTGAGGCCGGAACTAAGGAGACGTAACGGCTATATTTGATACTGTTGCGAAGCTGAGAACATCCACCATCAGAATCCACAGCCTCCCCAGAGGCTCGCGTTAGGATTTTTATACCTAAGATTTCAAAACGTGCTGTGCGCCCTAATCTAGGTTTGATTGTATCACATGTGGGGCCGGAACCAGGAAAAACTAAATGCTGTGGTCTATACCATTGGAAAGCTTAGAAAATTCTCTTTCAGTATCTACCACTCTCCAGAAGGTTCACCATCGCAATTTTATACATAAGATTTGAAAACATGGAATGCGCCCCAATCTAGAATCGATCGTATTGCATGTGAGGCCGGAACCAGGAAAAACTAAATGCTGTGATTCACACCATTGGAAAGCTTAGAAAATTCTCTTTCAGAAACTGCCACTTTCCAGAAGGTTCACCGTCACGATTTTATACATAAGATTTGAAAATGTGCTGTTTGCAGAAATCCAGGGTCAATCGTATCGCATGTGAGGCCGGAACTAAGGAGACGTAACGGCTATATTTGATACCGTTGCAAAGCTGAGAACATCCTCTTTCAGAATTCACAGCCTCCCCAGAGGCTCGCGTTAGGATTTTTATACCTAAGATTTCAAAACGTGCTTTTTGCAGAAATCGAGGGTCGATTGTATCACATGTGAGGCCAAAACTAAGTAGACGTAACGTCTATATTTTATACCGTTGCAAAGCTGAGAACCTCCTCTTTCAGAATCCATAGCCTCCCCAGAGGCTCGCGTTAGCATTTTTATACCTAAGATTTCAAAACGTGATGTGCGCTCTAATCTAGGGTTAATTGTATCACATGTGGGGCCGGAACCAGGAAAAACTAAATGCTGTGGTCTATACCATTGGAAAGCTTAGAAAATTCTCTTTCAGAAACTGCCACTCTCCAGAAGGTTCACCGTCACAATTTTATACATAAGATTTGAAAACATGGAATGCGCCCCAATCTAGGGTACATCGTATCGCATGTGAGGCCGGAACCAGGAAAAACTAAATGCTGTGATTCACACCATTGGAAAGCTTAGAAAATTCTCTTTCAGAAACTGCCACTTTCCAGAAGGTTCACCGTCACGATTTTATACATAAGATTTGAAAATGTGCTGTTTGCAGAAATCCAGGGTCAATCGTATCGCATGTGAGGCCAGAACTAAGGAGACGTAACGGCTATATTTGATACCGTTGCGAAGCTGAGAACATCCTCTTTCAGAATTCACAGCCTCCCCAGAGGCTCGCGTTAGGATTTTTATACCTAAGATTTCAAAACGTGCTTTTTGCAGAAATCGAGGGTTGATTGTATCACATGTGAGGCCAGAACTAAGGAGACGTAATGGCTATATTTTATACCGTTGCAAAGCTGAGAACCTCCTCTTTCAGAATCCATAGCCTCCCCAGAGGCTCGCGTTAGCATTTTTATACCTAAGATTTCAAAACGTGATGTGCACTCTAATCTAGGGTTAATTGTATCACATGTGGGGCCGGAACCAGGAAAAACTAAATGCTGTGGTCTATACCATTGGAAAGCTTAGAAATTTCTCTTTCAGAAACTGCCACTCTCCAGAAGGTTCACCATCACGATTTTATACATAAGATTTGAAAACATTGAATGTGCCCCAATCTAGGGTCGATCGTATCGCATGTGAGGCCGGAACCAAGAAAAACTAAATGCTGTGATTCACACCATTGGAAAGCTTAGAAAATTCTCTTTCAGAAACTGCCACTTTCCAGAAGGTTCACCGTCACGATTTTATACCTGGAGACATAACGGCTATATTTGATACCGTTGCGAAGCTGAGAACATCCTCTTTCAGAATTCACAGCCTCCCCAGAGGCTCGCGTTAGGATTTTTATACCTAAGATTTTAAACGTGCTTTTTGCAGAAATCGAGGGTCGATTGTATCACATGTGAGGCCAGAACTAAGGAGACGTAACGGCTATATTTTATACCGTTGCAAAGCTGAGAACCTCCTCTTTCAGAATCCATAGCCTCCCCAGAGGCTCGCGTTAGCATTTTTATACCTAAGATTTCAAAACGTGATGTGCACTCTAATCTAGGGTTAATTGTATCGCATGTGGGGCCGGAACCAGGAAAAACTAAATGCTGTGGTCTATACCATTGGAAAGCTTAGAAATTTCTCTTTCAGAAACTGCCACTCTCCAGAAGGTTAACCATCACGATTTTATACATAAGATTTGAAAACATTGAATGTGCCCCAATCTAGGGTCGATCGTATCGCATGTGAGGCCGGAACCAAGAAAAACTAAATGCTGTGATTCACACCATTGGAAAGCTTAGAAAATTCTCTTTCAGAAACTGCCACTTTCCAGAAGGTTCACCATCACGATTTTATACATGGAGACATAACGGCTATATTTGATACCGTTGCGAAGCTGAGAACATCCTCTTTCAGAATTCACAGCCTCCCCAGAGGCTCGCGTTAGGATTTTTATACCTAAGATTTTAAACGTGCTTTTTGCAGAAATTGAGGGTCGATTGTATCACATGTGAGGCCAAAACTAAGGAGACGTAACGGCTATATTTTATACCGTTGCAAAGCTGAGAACCTCCTCTTTCAGAATCCATAGCCTCCCCAGAGGCTCGCGTTAGCATTTTTATACCTAAGATTTCAAAACATGATGTGCGCGTATCGCATGTGGGGCCGGAACCAGGAAAAAGTAAATGCTGTGGTCTATACCATTGGAAAGCTTAGAAAATTCTCTTTCAGAAACTGCCACTCTCCAGGAGGTTCACCATCACGATTTTATACATAAGATTTGAAAACGTGGAATGCGCCCCAATCAAGGGTTGATTGTATTGCATGTGGGGCCGGAACCAGGAAAAACTGAATGCTGTGGTCTATACCATTGGAAAGCTTAGAAAATTCTCTTTCAGAAACTGCCACTCTCCAGGAGGTTCAGCATCACGATTTTATACATAAGATTTGAAAACGTGGAATGCGCCCCAATCAAGGGTTGATTGTATTGCATGTGGGGCCGGAACCAGGAAAAACTGAATGCTGTGGTCTATACCATTGGAAAGCTTAGAAAATTCTCTTTCAGAATCTACCACTCTCCAGAAGGTTCACCATCACGATTTGATACATAAGATTTGAAAACATGGAATGCACCCCAATCTATGGTCGATCGTATGGCATGTGAGGCCGGAGCCAGGAAAAACTAAATGCTGTGATTCACACCATTGGAAAGCTTAGAAAATTCTCTTTCAGAAACTGCCACTTTCCAGAAGGTTCACCGTCACGATTTTATACCTAAGATTTCAAAACATGCGGTTTGCAGAAATCCAGGGTCGATCGTATCGCATGTGAGGCAGGAACTAAGGAGACGTAACGGCTATATTTGATACCGTTGCGAAGCTGAGAACATCCTCTATCAGAATCCACAGCCTCCCCAGAGGCTCGCGTTAGGATTTTTATACCTAAGATTTCAAAACGTGCTGTGCGCCCTAATCTAGGTTTGATTGTATCACATGTGGGGCCGGAACCGGGAAAAACTAAATGCTGTGGTCTATACCATTGGAAAGCTTAGAAAATTCTCTTTCAGTATCTACCACTCTCCAGAAGGTTCACCGTCACGATTTTATACATAAGATTTGAAAACATGGAATGCGCCCCAATCTAGGGTCGATCGTATCGCATGTGAGGCCGGAACCAGGAAAAACTAAATGCTGTGATTCACACATTTGGAAAGCTTAGAAAATTCTCTTTCAGAAACTGCCACTTTCCAGAAGGTTCACCGTCACGATTTTATACATAAGATTTGAAAATGTGCTGTTTGCAGAAATCCAGGGTCAACTGTATCGCATGTGAGGCCAGAACTAAGGAGACGTAACGGCTATATTTGATACCGTTGCGAAGCTGAGAACATCCTCTTTCAGAATTCACAGCCTCCCCAGAGGCTCTCGTTAGGATTTTTATACCTAAGATTTCAAAACGTGCTTTTTGCAGAAATTGAGGGTCGATTGTATCACATGTGAGGCCAAAACTAAGGAGACGTAACGGCTATATTTTAATGCGTTGCAAAGCTGAGAACCTTCTCTTTCAGAATCCATAGCCTCCCCAGAGGCTCGCGTTAGCATTTTTATACCTAAGATTTCAAAACATGATGTGCGCTCTAATCTAGGGTTAATTGTATTGCATGTGGGGCCGGAACCAGGAAAAACTCAATGCTGTGGTCTATACCATTGGAAAGCTTAGAAAATTCTCTTTCAGAAACTGCCACTCTCCAGAAGGTTCACCGTCACGATTTTATACATAAGATTTGAAAACGTGGAATGCGCCCCAATCAAAGTGTTGATTGTATTGCATGTGAGGCCGGAACCAGGAAAAACTAAATGCTGTGATTCATACCATTGGAAAGCTTTTTGAAACGTTTTGAAATCTGAGGTATAAAATCGTGTGGCTGTGGATTCTGAAAGGGGATGTTCTCAGCAACGCAACAGTATAAAATATAGCCGTTACGTCTCCTTAGTTCTGGCCTCACATGAGATGCAATCACCCAAGAGTAGTGCATGCAGCACGTTTTGAAATCTTAGGTATAAAAATGCTAACGC
>CAXIWS010000758.1:0-17155 GCA_964036195.1 Sphaerolaimus hirsutus | reverse complement strand
CATCTGGTAGACTTTTATCTTTTATTAGAAATAATATTTTTGGATACGGGTAATAGAACGATCGGGGTTAGGCGCTGTTGGCGTGGTGCCAGAGCTACGCGAAGTAAATCGCGTTACGCGAGCTGCGTGATTTGCGCAGACGCAAGTCACGCAACCACAGGGTCACGCGACTTGCGCAGGCGCAAATTTCGCAACCACAGGGCCACGCGACTTGCGCAAATGCGCAAATTTCGCAGCTCGGGCTCGGGCTCTGGGCCGCACCTCAACGCCGAAAACTCAGAGCCGGTCTTTCAACCAGGCTCCTGGCTGGGCGTGAGCGCAAGTGAACCACTTTAGGCGTATGTATCAAAATGCGGTACATTAAAATTGCGGGTTTTATGTGCGGTAAGTAGGATTTGTTCCCGCGTTTTGCGGTGAACGGTTTTCGAACCAGGAACGTCAAAAGGACACTGCGCCATCTGCGGTAGGTAGGAAAACTGAAAATTTTGCGTGTCGCTCAGAACATGCAAACTTTGAACATCAATAACTCGACTAATTCTGGGCCGATTTTAGTAAATTCACTTTTAAAATGATGACGAATGCTTGGAGAGTTCATTTCTGAGGTCAAATAGGCGATACAACATTGTGTATATATCGATTTGGCCGGATTTTGAAATGCGAAATTTACGAAAAATCTTTATTTTTGAACATGCTATCGTATACTCCTGATCGAGAGAAACTCAATGAAACAAAAATGAGATCGATATCTCTTTCCGATCAAAAGTGCAAAAGATCTAAGCCCGTGCTAAATGAGATCGATATCTCTTTCCGATTAAAAGTGCAAAAAGATCTAAGCTTGTGCTAAGAACATTGAGGAGTGACGACACCAATTACGCTACCAGCTAAATTACGACGACACCAATTACCAGCTAAAGTAAACTCGATAGCTCCACCTAGGGTTCAAACGGGATCGCGATCCCGTATCCTGTGAAATTCTGGGATTGAGCAGTCCCGATCCCGAAACCCCAATCCCGAAACCCCAATCCCGATCCCGAAATCCAAAAATACCAATCCTGATCCAGAAACCTTTCAAATCCCGATCCCAAGAATCTCCCAAGTCCAGGATCCCGGAAAAAATAGTGGGAATGATACAGTTGGGCAAAAACCAAACAAACGGCTGGCCGTGGCAAACAGACACGACAGAGCAGTTTGGTTGATTGTCGTCCTTAGCGGGCGGGGCTGGCGGACCCCATCTGGGGGCACTCACAGACCCTGTAAAATGCCATGAAAAATGTAAAGCACGCTTTGTGGTGAGACTAGTGATGGAATGGCGCCATCGACGCTTGGCGCCCTTTTCCTGTGGCGCCTGGCGCCCACTTTCTGAAAGGCGCCATGGCGAAACATTTTTGTCTATAAACTCGATAGCTCCACCTAGGGTTCAAACGGGATCGCGATCCCGTATCCTGTGAAATTCTGGGATTGAGCAGTCCCGATCCCGAAATCCAAAAAAAACAATCCTGATCCAGAAAACTTTCAAATCCCGATCCCGAGAATCTCCCAAGTCCGGGATCCCGGAAAAAATAGTGGGAATTATAAAAGATGGAAGCAAATGACAGTTTTGCGTGCAAAAATGTCAACGCAAACGCCCAGCGTGAATGAACAGTGACAGTGACAAACAGTGAGGAAAATCTCTATCCCTAGACCGCAATCCCGATCCCGTGACCCCAATCCCGATCCCGAAATCTCAAAATACCAATCCCGATCCCGATACCGAAACCACAATCACGATCCCGAAATCGTGAAAAGTGAATCCCGATCCCGAAACGTCAATCCCGTTTGAACCACCTAGGGTCGGCCGATGTTTGTTTTTATAAACGTTTTTTTTAAAAAACAACGTTTTATTTATTAAAAAAAATGACGTCCGAATGACGTTTTTAAAAAAACATTGGCCAAAATTTTTAGTACTAAGCACTAGGTATTTTGCAAAATTTTTGCACGCAAGCGCGCAATTTCACACACAAATTGACATTGGTGGTTGTTTTCATTGGTTTTGTGGCATTTTTAGTATCAAAGTATTCATTTCTATGTGCTACCATGGGTTAATAAGCCGTCATATGTTGCTGTAGTATGTAATATTGAGGTAATGTGCTTCCATGTACCTCCAGAGTGTGTAAATTCACTCCCAAAGTACCCACCATTTTTGGTGACTGGTCAGAAAGATAACACCGTTCATGCTGTAAACGACATCGAAAAACGTGGACGAACTCGAAAAACATTTTTACGCATAAATCTTGAAACATAATTTCCACGGGTAAGCAAATCGATGATGATGACAATTTTGATTGAATGAAGTGTGAAAATCGTATGAAACTTCTGAAAATATGCATTCAAATGGTTATCGATCCCGATAGGGCTCAAAAAGGGGGCTGTGGTCCTGGTACCTGCTTCGGCAAATCCTGGTCCCGGTCCGGATGCCCCAGTCCCGGTCCCGGTCCCGACAATTGAAAAATGCCAGTCCCGGTCCCGACCACCAAGTCCCGGTCCCGATAAGAAAAATTTCTGGTCCCGGTCCCGGTCCGAAAAACTGGTCCCGTTTGAACCCTACTTCCATGTACCTCCAGAGTGTGTAAATTCACTCCCAAAGTACCCACCGTTTTTGGTGACTGGTCAGAAAGATAACACCGTTCATGCTGTAAACGACTTCAAAAAACGTGGACGAACTCGAAAAACATTTTTACGCATAAATCTTGAAACATAATTTCCACGGGTAAGCAAATTTTGAATTACCTTGAAATACCGCCAGGGGGTTTATTTTTTCAGAGTGAGAATTTTGAGGGGGGGTTAAACGTTGTCTATACACCAAATTTGGGGGGGGGTATTTCGAGGGGGGGGGGGGTTATAAGTTCATAGTGACCATTTTGTGGCGGGTCAGTATTTACCGTAATTTGTCAAGTAAAGTGCAAAGATGATATAAAGTTTATGTGTATTGTCATAAAATGTTCGGACTAGTGATGGAAAAGCGCCATAAAAAATGGATGGAGTGATATAGATGAAGCTATATACCGTATTACCTCGAATTAACCCCCCCCCCCCTCGAAATACCCCCCTAAAATTTGGCTGGAAATAAATCCACATCTCAGCAAAAACAGGTGTTTGGGGATTTTTGGGTACATTTTGGGATGGACCACACGGTAGTTGACATCGACAGCAAATGTCAACTGATTCCATCGGAATCCATCATTACCCGCAAAGGTAACGTTTCAATGAGCCATTGCTTACAGCCAATAAGTTTCTCTTACGTGATACTTTATGTATATATGAATATTTATTTATTTATTATATATTTTTTTATTTCGCCACTCAAAAGGTATCATTTGGAGGGGGTTTTCCATTGGAAGACCCCTAAAAAAACCCATGCATACCGGCGAAATGAAACGTGGTGATGGTGATGGCAGTGGTGATTGTGATGTCGGTGTGTTGCGTTGTGGATTATGCTGCATTTGAAATTTAATTGTGTTTATAAACTGTTTACCTTCCTATCACCCCCATGCAATTTTGGGGTCAGTGTAACTCCCACAATTCCTAAATACACCCCCCATCTTTTGAAATTCATAGAACATTGAAATCCACAGCCGCAGCCTAACCCGCAATTTATAAGTTTCAATAGCCCTACTGTAATACAGTCAAATACCAGCGATTGCGGCACACAACTTGGCGCCCACCAAATTGTTACCAAAATACAGGAGTTGTCACCATGGCGCAACTCGTACCAGCCTGGTATGAGATGAGCCATGGGGACCACGCCGGGTTTTTTGAGTTCCTCCAGGCGGGGAGGGACGGTAATCAAACTATTTGGAGGGACTTATTTGACAAACGATTGAAACCTATATATTGCGGGTTCGCTGGTTCCAGTCCCTCCTTGCATTAGACGAAAATGCGGGTATGGCTTTGAACACACAAACCCAGAAATCATTCAACACATGAATGCAACCCACATTTTTCATGTTTCAAGTACACACTGTAGACACCTTGTACGATTTCTTGCGTACAGCAAAACACCTTGTGTACAAATACGCATGTATTTACATGAAAATATTAAAGCGAATATTTATTTGAAACGCACTGTAGTTAAACAGTGTGTCATTACGGTTCAAAGTGGGTTCAAAGTGGTTGGAGGGGGTATTGGAAAACCCCTATGAAAGTATTTGACGGAATCGTCGACAATCTGCATCAACGGTACATAGAAAGCAAGGAGGTGTAAAAACCCGTGAACATATAAATGGCGGGTTTCAACTACTTATTATTTCCTTTTTGCAACATGATGACATGATGACATCATGGATAAAGAATGTCCTTGTTGAAAATGAAGCATTCCACAGAAACGCCACAACAGAGTAATTCACTGTTGGAACACAATGACAACGGTTTCCATATTGTGTACTAGCTACTAGTGATGGAATGGCGCCATGGCGCTGGCGCCATTAAAGGTTGTCTATACACCAAATTTGGGGGGGGGGTATTTCGAGGGGGGGTATAAGTTCATAGTGTCCATTTTGAGGCGGGTCAGTATTATCCATAATTTGTCAAGTAAAGTGCAAAGATGATATAAAGTTTATGTGTATTGTCATAAAATGTTCGGACTAGTGATGGAAAAGCGCCAGAAAGAATGGATGGAGTGATATAGATGAAGCTATATACCGCATTACTCTGAATTAAACCCCCCCCCCCCTCGAAATACCCGTTTTTACCCACGCGTTACAAGGTAAACACTTTCACATTGATCCAATTCACTGTTGAAACATTTTCTAAACGGGTTTGAAATACGCTGTGGCGCAGTGTGTTTGTCGTGTTGCTGGTTCGAATCCCATCTCATAGGACCGCATGGGTTTCATTTTCGCTCACTCCACTAACCAGCAAATGAAACCCGCAAACGTTATGTTTCACTCGGACATACTAAAGTTCGGCTAAGCAAATATCGCCGATCAACATTCAGCTTTTGCCGCGCCCTGGCGCTTTTACATCACTATGCATGCACTGTGTACATATATTTGTGCACGTGTGACTAATTAACAAGACATAAGGAGTGTTGTGAGGGAGTTTGAGGGGGGGTATTTCAAGGAAATACGGTACATAACGTAATTTGGCAAATGAAGACATAAGTAAGTGTATGTGCTTTTGTCCGGGGATGTTCAGCCATTGTATTTACGGAGCCACGTGAACTTTCAGCATTTACCATAATTTGTCAAGTAAAGTGCAAAGATGATATAAAGTTTGTGTATTGTCGTATAATGTTCGGACTAGTGATGGAAAAGCGCCAGAAAAAAATGGATGGAGTGATATAGATGAAGCTATATACCGTATTACCTCGAATTAACCCCCCCTCCTCGAAATACCCCCCTAAAATTTGGCTGGAAATAAATCCACATCTCAGCGAAAACAGGTGTTTTTATGTCACTCACTACGCAGTTTAACTGATCATCAACAGTGACAAAAAAAACACTTTTTAAATAATTTCTCTGTTCCAAAATATTTGCGTGTCTCACAAAAAGTGCAAAAAACACCAAATTGATCTTTTTGACTAAAATCTAGGCTTTCCTGTGGCACCCTTGTCGCCTGGCTTCGAACCAGCAACACGAAAACCACACTGCGCCACATGCGTATTTCAAACCCTTTTTGGAATTGTTTCAACGCTGAATCGGATCAATTTTGATCCGTTTTTACCCACGCGTTACAAGGTAAACACTTTCACATTGATCCAATTCACTGTTGAAACATTTTCTAAACGGGTTTGAAATACGCTGTGGCGCAGTGTGTTTGTCGTGTTGCTGGTTCGAATCGCATCTCATAGGACCGCATGGGTTTCATTTTCGCTCACTCCACTAACCAGCAAATGAAACCCGCGAACGTTATGTTTCATTCGGACATACTAAGGTTCAACTACGTAAATATCGCTGATTCGACTACACTCTCAATGTCAAAAGCGCCATGGCGCTTATGCTTTGGCGGCGCCATGGCGCTTTTACATCACTATGCATGCACTGTGTACGTATATTTGTGCACGTGTGTCTAATTAACAAGACATACGGAGTGTTGTGATGGTACTTACATGTGCTTTCCGTTCATTGTCACGTCATAAAATGTCACAATATCTCCATATTTAATTGATAAAAATACGCATATTGCATAAAATGCTTACTTCATTTATATTGCAGAAAAACGGTGCGAAACAGTGATAATTATGTTGCAGTTTGGAATGTTTGGAACGTAAGACTAATTTTAATTGTTTGCAGCACATGCTTGATAGCATGTGAGCTTTCGTTGGTTTAGGCCGCCAAAAATGGATCGAGTGATATAGAAAAGTGCAAAAAACACCAAATTGATCTTTTTGACTAAAATCTAGGCTTTCCTGTGGCACCCTTGTCGCCTGGCTTCGAACCAGCAACACGAAAACCACACTGCGCCACAGCGTATTTCAAACCCGTTTTGGAATTGTTTCAACGCTGAATTGGAACAATTTTGATTTGTTTTTACCCATGTGTTACAAGGTAAACACTTTCACATTGATCCAATTCACTGTTGAAACATTTTCTAAACGGGTTTGAAATACACTGTGGCGCAGTGTGTTTGTCGTGTTGCTGGTTCGAATCCCATCTCATAGCACAGCCTGGGTTTCATTTTCGCTCACTCCAGTAACCAGCAAATGAAACCCGCGAACGTTATGTTTCATTTGGACATACTAAAGTTCGCCTAAGCAAATATCGCCGATCTGTATTCACTCTCAATGTCAAAAGCGCCATGGCGCTTTATGCTTTGGCGGCGCCATGGTGCTTTTACATCACTATGCATGCACTGTGTACGTATATTTGTGCACGTGTGTCTAATTAACAAGACATACGGAGTGTTGTGATGGTACTTACATGTGCTTTCTGTTCATTGTCACGTCATAAAATGTCACAATATCTCCATATGTAATTGATAAAAATACACATATTGCATAAAATGCTTACTTCATTTATATTGCAGAAAAACGGTGCAAAACAGTGATAATTATGTTGCAGTTTGGAATGTTTGGAACGTAAGACTAATTTTTAATTGTTTGCAGCACATGCTTGATAGCATGTGAGCTTTCGTTGGTTTAGGCAACATGATGACATTGCCATCATGGATATAAACATTGTTAAGGACTGAGACTGGATCAATGCACTGAAAACACACACAACACGGTAAGCTGTGTTGAAACATAAAAATAACGGTTTCCATGAGAGCGTTCCATGATACGTTTGCGTTGGTTTTGGCTACATGATGACTGAGGTTGATAATGAATCAACGCAGTGCTTTCACACACAGCATTGTAAGCTGTGTTGCAACATAAATATCACGGGTTCACAGAATTTCACCTGTCCCCATTTTTAGCCGTGTCCACGTGCGCTGGCTGTTCGACCAGCGGCTGCGAAACAGTGATAATTATGTTGCAGTTTGGAATGTTTGGAACGTAAGACTAATTTTTAATTGTTTGCAGCACATGCTTGATAGCATGTGAGTTTTCGTTGGTTTAGGCCGCCAAAAATGGATGGAGTGATATAGAAAAGTGCAAAAAACACCAAATTGATCTTTTTGATTAAAATCTAGGCTTTCCTGTGGCACCCTTGTCGCCTGGCTTCGAACCAGCAACACGAAAACCACACTGCGCCACAGCGTATTTCAAACCCGTTTTGGAATTGTTTCAACGCTGAATCGGATCAATTTTGATCCGTTTTTACCCACACATTACAAGGTAAACACTTTCACATTGATCCAATTCACTGTTGAAACATTTTCTAAACGGGTTTGAAATACGCTGTGGCGCAGTGTGTTTGTCGTGTTGCTGGTTCGAATCCCATCTCATAGGACCGCATGGGTTTCATTTTCGATAACTCCAGTAACCAGCAAATGAAACCCGCGAACGTTATGTTTCATTCGGACATACTAAAGTTTGACCAAGTAAATATCGCCGATCCACATTCAGCTGTTGCCGCGCCCTGGCGCTTTTACATCACTATGCATGCACTGTGTACATATATTTGTGCACGTGTGACTAATTAACAAGACAAGGAGTGTTGTGAGGGAGTTTGAGGGGGGGTATTTTGAGGATATACGGTACATAACGTAATTTGGCAAATGAAGACCTAAGTAAGTGTATGTGCTTTTGTCCGGGGATGTTCAGCCATTGTATTTACGGAGCCACGTGAACTTTCAGCATTTACCATAATTTGTCAAGTAAAGTGCAAAGATGATATAAAGTTTGTGTATTGTCGTATAATGTTCGGACTAGTGATGGAAAAGCGCCAGAAAAAATGGATGGAGTGATATAGATGAAGCTATATACCGTATTACCTCGAATTAACCCCCCCCTCGAAATACCCCCCTAAAATTTGGCTGGAAATAAATCCACATCTCAGCAAAAACAGGTGTTTTTATGTCACTCACAACACAGTTTAACGGATCAACAGTCACTCCCATCAACAGTCACAAAAAAAGCACTTTTTAAATAATTTCTCTGTTCCAAAATATTTGCACGTCTCACAAAAAGTGCAAAAAACACCAAATTGATCTTTTTGATTAAAATCTAGGCTTTCCTGTGGCACCCTTGTCGCCTGGCTTCGAACCAGCAACACGAAAACCACACTGCGCCACAGCGTATTTCAAACCCGTTTTGGAATTGTTTCAACGCTGAATTGGAACAATTTTGATTTGTTTTTACCCATGTGTTACAAGGTAAACACTTTCACATTGATCCAATTCACTGTTGAAACATTTTTTAAACGGGTTTGAAATACGCTGTGGCGCAGTGTGTTTGTTGTGTTGCTGGTTCGAATACCATCTCATAGGACCACATGGGTTTCATTTTCGCTCACTCCAGTAACCAGCAAATAAAACCCGCAAACGTTATGTTTCATTTGGACATACTAAAGTTCGCCTAAGCAAATATCGCCGATTCGCATTCAGCTTCAATGTCAAAAGCGCCATGGCGCTTTATGCTTTGGCGGCGCCATGGCGCTTTTACATCACTATGCATGCACTGTGTACGTATATTTGTGCACGTGTGTCTAATTAACAAGACATACGGAGTGTTGTGATGGTACTTACATGTGCTTTCCGTTCATTGTCACATCATAAAATGTCACAATATCTCCATATTTAATTGATAAAAATACGCATATTGCATAAAATGCTTACTTCATTTATATTGCAGAAAAACGGTGCAAAACAGTGATAATTATGTTGCAGTTTGGAATGTTTGGAACGTAAGACTAATTTTTAATTGTTTGCAGCACATGCTTGATAGATAGCATGTGAGCTTTCGTTGGTTTAGGCAACATGATGACATTGCCATCATGGATATAAACATTGTTAAGGACTGCGGTTGATACTGAATCAATGCAGTGCTTTCACACACAGCATTGTAAGCTGTGTTGCAACATAAATATCACGGGTTCACAGAATTTCACCTGTCCCCACTTTTAGCCGTGTCCACGTGCGCTGGCTGTTCGACCAGCGGCTGCGAAACAGTGATAATTATGTTGCAGTTTGGAATGTTTGGAACGTAAGACTAATTTTTAATTGTTTGCAGCACATGCTTGATAGCATGTGAGTTTTCGTTGGTTTAGGCCGCCAAAAATGGATGGAGTGATATAGAAAAGTGCAAAAAACACCAAATTGATCTTTTTGATTAAAATCTAGGCTTTCCTGTGGCACCCTTGTCGCCTGGCTTCGAACCAGCAACACGAAAACCACACTGCGCCACAGCGTATTTCAAACCCGTTTTGGAATTGTTTCAACGCTGAATCGGATCAATTTTGATCCGTTTTTACCCGCGCGTTACAAGGTAAACACTTTCACATTGATCCAATTCACTGTTGAAACATTTTCTAAACGGGTTTGAAATACGCTGTGGCGCAGTGTGTTTGTCGTGTTGCTGGTTCGAATCCCATCTCATAGGACCGCATGGGTTTCATTTTCGATAACTCCAGTAACCAGCAAATGAAACCCGCGAACGTTATGTTTCATTCGGACATACTAAAGTTTGACCAAGTAAATATCGCCGATCCACATTCAGTTGTTGCCGCGCCCTGGCGCTTTTACATCACTATGCATGCACTGTGTACGTATATTTGTGCACGTGTGACTAATTAACAAGACATACGGAGTGTTGTGATGGTACTTACATGTGCTTTCCGTTCATTGTCACGTCATAAAATGTCACAATATCTCCATATTTAATTGATAAAAATACACATATTGCATAAAATGCTTACTTCATTTATATTGCAGAAAAACGGTGCAAAACAGTGATAATTATGTTGCAGTTTGGAATGTTTGGAACGTAAGACTAATTTTTAATTGTTTGCAGCACATGCTTGATAGCATGTGAGCTTTCGTTGGTTGAGGCAACATGATGACATTGCCATCATGGATATAAACATTGTTAAGGACTGAGACTGGATCAATGCACTGAAAACACACACAACACGGTAAGCTGTGTTGAAACATAAAAATAACGGTTTCCATGAGAGCGTTCCATGATACGTTTGCGTTGGTTTTGGCTACATGATGACTGAGGTTGATAATGAATCAACGCAGTGCTTTCACACACAGCATTGTAAGCTGTGTTGCAACATAAATATCACGGGTTCACAGAATTTCACCTGTCCCCACTTTTAGCCGTGTCCACGTGCGCTGGCTGTTCGACCAGCGGTTGTCCGCTGTCACACTGCATACTGTCACTGTAACTTACAGCTGCCATGAGTGCATAAAATCTATTGGGTACTGCAGGACACCATCTAACATGTGTTATTTGCAAACCATCAATTGACCTACCCACACACTAGTTGACATGGTAACTGTCAACTGCCAAATGTCAACTCGACAATGACCTGGGGAATGTCAAATGCTGGACATGTGTGTATTAGGTATTTCCTTTTTGCAACATGATGACATGATGTCATCATGGATAAATAATGTCCTGGAAAAAAGTCCTGAAAATGAAACAATCCACAGAAACAGCCACAATACAGTAACTCACTCTTGTAACATAGAGACAACGGGTTTCATTTTTTCCACGAAATACAGAACTGCACATGCACCTGTCCCAGCTGTAGTGGCTTTCCTCCATGTTTTTCGTGTTTCTTTTTTTTCTTTTTCATTTCTTTTTTTTTCATTTTCGCTCACTCCACTAACCAGCAAATGAAACCCGCCAAAAAGTTCAAAAACGTCATATTGGTTGTTTTTGCATTTTTTTTTGACCCGCATAAATTCTGTGGTGCATAAATTACTTAAGAACTGCCGGTTTTCAAGGCTGCTGATTGTTTAGAGATTCGAGTTGATTGAGTGTGGTAAATGACACAGGTGACTTGTCGACAAGTTGAATACGGAGGGGGGAAATCGCTTATTTGACTCATTTGAAATCGTCTTGACGCTTATTCCGCGGTTGAACAAAGTCATCCTCGTCACTGAGCACAATTTCGTGTTCATGGTATAGCGTTGTAAAAAGCGATATTGATCACTAACATTTCTAGTGCAGTGTATTTTCGGCACTGCAGGTTCAAGAATCTCTCATCCTAACATTTCAACTAACCCATCACTAGCCGTGGCTTTGCGTTCAGGTGTGTGCCCGTGTGAACTGAGTTTCGATTATGTATCACACAGGGCGCCACCTGCGCGCACGGCAGGCAGTGTGCAAGCCATCTATTCTAAATATTCTATTTTTTTGAATTTTAACTTTTTAAATTTTTGGAACTGGGTGATAATGATTTGGGGTTGGCGCAACAACAATGATTTCATGGATGATAATAAGGTGCACTACCCTGAGATGACCAAAAGTCAATTTTTACACGTGCGTATTTATATTGATATTTTGAGTGCATGGGAATAAAAATTTCTACATGTGTGTAAAAATGTTAACTTTTACACGTGTGCATTCATATTGATTTTGTCAGTACCATCTTTTTAATTTTTTTTAAAGATTCAAAAAGTTTACATTTACAGCATTCACTTGACACAAGTTTACTGCACTTCAAATCAGTCCAACCAAACAATTATCAATAACATTTTAAATGTAATAAACAGGGTGCACGCCAGGTCCGCCACCCAAATTCTGAGTCGGTGCCGGACGCCATATCTCAAGTCGTAGTGGGGGGATTTATTCAAAATTTTGAGGGCATATACTCGAAACCCACCCACTACTATACACCGGCTGGGGAAGGTCGGCGACCCACCTGAGTGTGGGTCGCCGACCTTCCCCAGCCCGTGTATAATAGTGGGTGGGTTTTGAGTATATGCCCTCAAAATTTCGAATAAATCCCCCCACTACAACTGGAGATATGGCGTCCAGCACCGACTCAGAATTTGGGTGGCGGACCTGGCGTGCACCCTGTTTACTTTAATTAACAACAATTCAAACGGTCTTGAAAGTTGAAACACGTCCACAAAAATGATGCAAATGTCAACAAAAGTAACACGTGAAATTATAAAAGGACAAATTCAGATGATCTATATCTATTCCATAATAAATTTACAATTTTAATTAATCTAAAATTTCATACATGTGATACAATTGCACCTTCTATAATTTCACCGTAATCATTCCAAAATTTTTTTGGACAAAAATTTTTTGCCTTTCAGATCAGTCAACATGTGGGGCCGCAACAATCAGGGCCAACTGGTGGCTTCCAATTTTCACCAAATGGACTTGCACGCTGCTGTCATACTGCTCTTCATCATCCTGGGTGGTGTCATGCTCAATCAACAGATAAACGATTTCGTGGCCCACCTTCACCACGGGAACGAGCCTACGCGGGGGCGGCTTAATAAATATAGAAACTATTTTATTCAGTTTTCAAAGTGTGGGGGGTACTTTTTCTACATGGCTGATTGACATGACTGTCAATTGTTTACGAAGGCCACTTGCCGTGTTTCAAGAGGGGGGGGTTCCAGCGCGGGGGCTTCAACCGGGGGGGGGGGGGGTTCTTTTTCTAGATGGCTGACTGACATGACTGTCAGTTGTTTTCGATAGCCGCTTGCCGTGTTTCAAGGGGAGTGGGGGGTTGATTTAAGTTGTCAAGTACTGATAAATTGTACTTATTAACTAACGTTGCTATACCCAATTGGAGATACTGTATGCCCAAATCACCGACCAAAATGTCCTCGTGGGGCGGGCCGTCCAAAACAAACATGGCGCATGGCGCGGCCGCGGTGAACTCGGTGGCAATAGGGGTGAAGAGCAACCCCGGGTAACACAAACGCATTCTAAGCCTTTGTCCGCCAATACGAACGTGCACTTCGTCAGTTGTCGCCATTTTCTGTGAAAAGCACTGGAAACTGCGAGAGCTGATAGTAAACCGAGAAGACTAACAAAATGAGAAATAGGCTAAATAAATATGTGGGTATCAGTGACCGTATGTTGTTACATACATAAATACATAAAATATAAAATTACAAAATAACTTTGTTTTCTTTTATTTTATACAACAACCACAAAGGACACAATGCATAGACGAAAATCACACACAAAATGACACTTGGTGAAAAAATGAGCACCGGGCAGGGTGCGTCCATGCAATGTAATGTAAATATGAGGGCACGATGAGCACCGAGCAAAAATGAGCACCGGGCACCGCACGATGAGCACCGGGCAAACATGAGCATGGCGTAACTTTTAACTGTTAAACTTTTAGGAAGCACTTTTAAAAAGGTTTTTAACAACGTTGCACATAGAAACGTTGAAAAAAACCAACAACATAATCTGACGAGGAAACACAAAACATCATGTCAAGCAGGGACGTAGCCAAGATTTTTGAGCAGATTGTATACGTAAATCTTTCGGAGGCACAATTTCTGGCACATTTTTTGGTCAGACCCGGGATGGGGGGGGTGGGGCGGCCGCCCCCCCTGGCTACGTCCTTGATGTCAAGTCAAGACTATGTGACACTCAAAGAGACTGTCAAGACTATGTGACACTATAAAACTCATTGTCAAAATTGCAACATTCCTAAAAAATCCCAAATTTCATGCAGTTTTAAACAAATTTTTCAAACAACAAAAACACAAAACTCAAAACACAGAGCGTGCGCACATTATCACAAATGTATCCGACGTGATCAGGAACACCCGCACGCGCAGCGTGTCATCCACATCAGGAAGATCGACTTCAGGTTCTTGGTTCTGTTGGGGATCAAATTCATCCCAGACTTCGCGCATGTAGCGCGCACGCACTCTGATCGGTTGGTTGTGCGCAGTACCAATCACTGCAGTTCTGCAAAGTAATATAAAAGTTCAGGACGAGATAGTACACAGCTTTCACAGCGGGCCTTTGCCTCTGTGCATTTTTACCCGCTGTGCATGGTTACCCGGCGTGCATTTTTGTATTGGCTAAGAGGAGGAGAGGGGAATTGAGCTTGAATTTTCTACTAAATCAGCAACTTGCTAATTAAGACTAAATTAAAAATGGTTCTTTGACAATTTCAAACTTGACATCTGGATGTGCCATCTAGCTATGCCCACACATAATACCCCACAGAAAGCAGAAAAGTGCCACCACTCACTGTTCGACAGCCTCGGTCAGTTCCAGGGTGACTGGCGGCCCATTCTCTACGAAAATTTCGCTGACGTATAGCCCGATCAACCCCTCATTGCCAGGAACTCCACGTGGATCGGGCTGCTGATAAAAGTTCGCGGTCATGTATTCGACTTCCACGAAAACCATACGGCGGTCGACTTCAAAGGCGCAGCTGCCGCGGGCGAGCGGCATCTCAAAAGTTACATGCAATTTCCGGGGTACACAAGCAATACATATGCTCATACGTTTACTCAATGTATACGCATGATAGAGTTCAGAGTAGGGATGGCCAGTGCTTTTGTTCACGCGCTTTTTTTTCAAAAACGCCGCTTTTTTATAAAAAAAAGCGCAAGGGTCCCAGCGCTTTTTTTAAAAAAAGCAGTGGCCTGAAAAGTGCCTGGAAGAGTGCCAAAGCCACGGCAAACTGCGAGAAACTGGGCTGAGCCGAAAGTTCACCAAAAACACAAAATAAAATTAAAATTAATAAGTAAATAAATCTATGGTTATCTAGTGTCTATGCCACCTTATGGTTGTTAAAATATTGTTTCATTTAAATTTCTATATCGATTAATTGTTTATTTCGATTCATTTATTATTCACCGAACTGCGCCACAAAAAACTTCATAGCAAAACAACATGACAAAAGTACAGCTGGAAGTGAACAAACCACTTAAAAAAGAAAACACTTTTAAGAAAAAAACACTTGGAGAAAGGTTTATAAAACAACTTTAAAGAAAGTGCAAACCATGCACACAGCAACCGACCATAAAAAGAAATATTCAATCAGAGCCGTATCCAGGATGGGGGGGGGCTGCAGCCCCCCTTCCTGGGCAAGATGGAAACACACGGGATCACATTAACTTCAGGTGTATTCAGGGAGGGTGCACCCTGCACCCGAGGGTGCACTGTTTCGCACATACGCCTGTTTCGCACAAACGCCCGTTTTGCACATGGATGAAACCTGTTTCGCACAAACACCCGTTTCGCACATAACTGATGTGTATGTGCGGAACAGGCTTTTTATCAGGCAAGGAATCGAAAACTTGACATTTCTTCAACAGTGTGAGGATCATTTTTAATGCAAAAATTTGTCATGCATGGAATTGAAGACATTTGAACCTTTTTCCATGAGAAATTTTTGCATGTGAAATATTTTTTTCATTAGATATCCGAATATCATAAATGCAAATAATACATGTAATAAATTTTACTCGAATAATGATGTTTTTGGAAGTCATTTGAATGGTGAATTATTGCATAGGGGTGAATTATTTGAGTAAATAGGGTCAACGTAACAAATCAATGTCAGTAACAAAATTCTGTCGAAAAATTCACTTAACTTCCACTATAAAAATTCAACTAAATTTCAATTTTCTCCTCGCAATACCACTGGCGGAGGCATTGGCAACATTTGCAGCATTGGTAGTCGAGGGAATTTCTTTATTCAGCAACGGTGTACGCTGAGAAAGTGAGTTAGAGTGTGCATACCGTATTACCTTGAAATACCCCCATTGGGGTTTATTATGAGGGTGCACTGTTTTGCACAAACGCCCGTTTCGCACATGGATGAAACCTGTTTTGCACAAACGCCTGTTTTGCACATAACTGATGCGTGTGCGAAACGGGCCTGTGTGCGGAACAGGCATATGTGCGTGTCACAGACTGGCGTGTGACTGTGCATCCACATTCCCCCCCTTCCCCGCAGCACAATGAGTTCCAGGCTGCCGGCTGTCTGAGTTTTCATTTTGCAAGGGATTTTCCATGAATTTTGACACTTTGCATGACATTTTACATTTTACATGGTCAAAAGTCATGGAAAATGCCCTGCAAAATGCCAACCGAGTTTCCATTTTGCAGGGCATTTACCATGACTTTTGACACTTTGCATGAAATTTCACATTTTCCATGACTTTTGAGACTGAAACCCTGTCGCATTGCGTCATTCAAGATGTTGCATTGTCTGCGCATTATACAGCCAGCCAGTGCCGCCTGGAACCAATTGTGCTGGGGGGGGGGGGTAAAGTCATGGGGTGCCCAGTCACGACGCACACGCACATACGCCTCTTTAGCACATACGCCTGTTCCGCACATCAAACCATTCTTTTGTGTTTACGTTGCATACGCTGCACTTTGAAACTTTGCCCAAAACTTTGAAAGAAACTAGTTCGAATTTTGAGAAATTTTGAAATTCTAATAGAAATGATGTACATGATGTATTTATTACTACTAATTTGCATTGCAGTTACACTTATACGCTCATTTGTGTACAGATGTACACCTATAGCCAAAATATGACCTATTTCCTCACGTTTATTACTGATTTTGTGTATGAAAAAGCGTATTCTTTACTATGAATTTCACGAAAATTTCTGACGAAACAATAAACCCCCCTCGAATTAACCCCACCTCAACATTTGCTGGCGAAATAATAAACCCCCATGGGGGTATTTCGAGGTAATACGGTATTTTCTTTGCTTTGAGGGATGGGAATGTCCAATAATCAAAATAGTAGGATAAGTGTTGACTTTTATATTTTAAACGAACCAAACTATGCAATCAAATTGTGTATTCTATTTCGTACTG
>CAXIWS010000757.1:0-11472 GCA_964036195.1 Sphaerolaimus hirsutus | reverse complement strand
ACAGTTTCCCGGTGAGTTCACGGTCAGATTGAGTATACTGAACGGTCAGTAGAGTATGAATATGCATACCGTATTTCCTCGAATTACCCCCCGGGGGTTTATTTTTTCAGAGTGAAAATTTTGAGAGAAAAACGTGAAAAATGCAACAATAACCACCATTTATAAGTTTTTACAGCCTCACATAAGGATGTAAATAGATGGTATAAACGATGTTCTCACGTAACACAGTAAGTGTTTTGAACATCTGTTATGCATTTCCCGGACCACAAATTCATAGTGCCCATTTTGAGGGGGGGGGGGGGGGTATTTCGAGGGGGGGGGGTATTTCGAGAAAATACGGTATACTTATGTCCTACGCACCGACGTACTGACGCCATACTTCACTTTTGAAAAATGAAAAATATTTTAACAGGAAAAAGGCGGAGTCGAGTCAACCAAGATAGTTTTCGTCCCTAAAATCATTTTTTATTTATTTTTTCTATAATTGATGACGTCACGGTCAAGTGTTTCATTCAGAAAAATGCATAGCACGCGGTCCGCGGAGTATAAATACTTCATTTTTGTCGTTGGTAGATGTTGGATGCTTCCAAATCGGCTCCCTGTACGGAGTTTTCTAGGCGTATTTTCTACAAAGTTTCAACTCCCGGGCAAAGTTTCAAATCCCATTTAATACCCCATACCCTAAACCAGGCGTGAACCTTCGGTCGCCCGCCCGCAACATGGACATGTCCACGATAGAGATTATGTTCGAAACTGGGGTGGGCGTGATGGTGGAAGAGAGCAGGGGGTTGCTCACTGTCAAGGTCGCCCTACCCCCCACCTACAACCAGACTTATGCGGTCAGTGGGGTTGGGGGGTTTTTTTTGGGGGGGGGGGGGTGTTTGTCGAAATTTTGCGTGGTTAGGTTAATAAGGTTCACACGGATTTGATGTGATGACAATGCTCGAGTTGAAAAAAATGTATGAAATTGCTGTACATGTATATTGTCTAAAGCGAGTTTTGCAAAGCTGAGTGTGAGTTCACGCTGTGTTAAAAGCAGCGGAATGCATTTAAAAAACCTATGCGAATTTGGCTAATCCGTCTTTGTGCTGTGTGTGTCTGTGTGAGTGTGTGTGCACGTGGCTGCAAAAAATATTTCATATCAGCTATAATCGAATAAAAACATACAGTGTATATTTAAGCACAAGCAAATGTCAAAAGTAGATGTCAAAAGCGCTCCCATACAATCTTGAGAAAATAACTTAAAAGTGGTGTTGTATTGTTAAGTGATGTAAATACATGATAACAAAGGTAAAAATAGTCGAGAAAATACAAACATCAGAAAGGAAGTCAAAAGTCAGAAAGTAAAAAATAGTAAAGAAAAATAACAGTCATCTTCCTTTCCACATACCGTATTTCCTCGAATTACCCCCCGGGGGTTTATTGTTTCAGAGTGAAAATTTTGAGAGAAAAACGTGAAAAATGCAACAATAACCACCATTTATAAGTTTTTACAGCCTTATATAAGGATGTAGATGGTATAAACTATGTTCTAACGTAACACAGTAAGTGTTTTGAACATCTGTTATGCATTTCCCGGACCACAAATTCATAGTGCCCATTTTGAGGGGGGGGGGGGGTATTTCGAGGAAATACGGTCAATACAACCCTACATATTGTGCATCGCCTGTAGTGATGCAAAAGTGCCAGAAAAACGGACGCCATGACGCCATTCGAAAACAGGGCGCCAGCGCCATGGCGCCATTCCATAACTAATCGCCTGTAGTTTGAATTGTCAAAATATAATGAATAGAGAGGTAAGGATAATTTTTAACACGATCCTATTGAGGCAATCAGGGATGCAGCCCCCCCCCTACCCGAGGTGAGACCTAAAATATTGGGAAATTCAACTTTTACTAGCTATATAATTTTTCGTTGTTTCCATGGGTAATTTCCACCACACACATGATATTGTAGGCAGATCCGCCCCTGTTATCAGAAATCCCTGAAAATGCAATCACTTGTGTGCTTGTCGCTGTAAATATGTGTGTAAATATTTATGTTTACATATAAGTTTACAATTGTTCCTGGCATTGGCGCATTTTATAATTGTCTTGGTAAAATTTGAGGGGGGTCTATGTAATGAAACAGTAAATATATTGAATTCATGCCGTCTTCCATTGTTAGTTTGTGTCACTTCAAATGCAAAATGAAACATTTGCACCGAGACAAAAAGTTCTTTATTTTGTTTTCCCATAAACAGGTCAAAAATTAAAAAGATTATGAAGCTAATGTATTCCATCGTATTAAATATGAAATTTTAAACAAACGTATTTGCACGTAGGTAACTATTTATAGTGTTCAAATGGGATCGTGAAGCCAAATCCCAACAATTTCGGGATTTTACCACATCCAAGTAGGTATGTTTTTAGACCTTTGTAAAAAATTGGTGAAAAGCTATGGCTACAAGAATTTTTTCTTAAATCCCAATCCCAAAAATTCAAACATCAAATGCAATCCCAATTCCAATTTAGTTGTTGGTGCACCTGTTGTTGGTGCTGTTGTTGTTGGTGCCATTGTTGTTGGTGCTGTTGTTGTTGGTGCCATTGTTGTTGGTGCTGTTGTGCCTGGTGCATCTGTTGTTGGTGCTGTTGTTGCTGGTGCATCTGTTGTGCCTGGAGCATCTGTTGTTGCTGGTGCACCTGTTGTTGGTGCCATTTTTGCTGGTGCACCTGTTGTTGGTGCCATTGTTGTTCGTGCTGTTGTTGTTGGTGCCATCGTTTCTGGTGCAACTGTTGTTCCTAGTGCATCTGTTGTCATGGGTGCATCTGCTGTTGGTGACATTGTTGTTGGTGCTGTTTTTGTTGATGCTGTTGTTGCTGGTGTACCTGTTGTCGGTGTTGTTGTTGGTGCCATTTCTGCTGGTGCACCTGTTGTCGGTGTTGTTGGTGCTGTTGTTGTGTATGGCTTGGTTGTTGTTCTGGCTGGTCTTGGTGTTTGTGCTGTTTGTGCTGAAATGTGTTTCTTCTGTATGATCGGTTAAGGGTCGTATACACGTTTTCCTGTGCCGACAAAAAATTGAGTTGGAAAGTTCCATAATCCCGGTATAAAGTTTCATATCTGCAAGAATCTGCAATGAAGTACACTCACTAGATGAGTGTACATAAATACATACATGCCAATTTGCAGATAATAAGTGATTGTCGTTTTCGTTTTGAAACCGAACCAACAACTAAATTCATTTTAAAAGTTGAACAACAAGCAAAAATTATCTGCAAATTGGCATGTGTGTACACTCAACTAGTGAGTATAAATACATCACTGCTTTTTGTTGCAGACATGGAACTTTATTCCGGAATTATGGAACTTTTTCACTCCTTCTTTTGTCGGCACAAAGATCAGTGTAAACGTCGCTTTAACAATGGTTAAGAATATGAATTAACAACAATTATCGTTCAGATAAAAAAACGGTTTTAATGTATTTTTATGCAGTCAAAACAATACTCACAACAGCACTCTATAGTGTGAATAACTGCAAGACATGAAACTGCAAGGGTAATAATAATCCTCATTATTTCCCACATCCTTGTTTTACGCGGTTTTACCGCTGAATGCAATTTTTTAGGTAAATTTGGAATTGAATGTCAATTTGAAAATTTCGCTTGTGTTATCTCAAATGCATGGGGATCAAATAAATATACCTAGAAAATTTTACAAGCATCCTGTTTTCATGACTGGACAATTGATTCATTGAATTACCAATGGTTTTGAGGGTTGTTTCATTTCCGTTCTTTTGTCTGCAAATATTGAGAGTGTGCCATTTTCTTATAAAAAAAACACGATTGCGGAATTTCCCGTCGACTATTGTTGGCCGCCGTATTTCTATTGAACCGTATTTGATTGAAATTTCGTAAATGATTACATTTGTTTTAAACAAATTTCAAAGCTTAAAAATAATTTAAACAAAAGAATTTGTTCAATCAATTGGTAGAAAATGTTTTTGAAAAACCTGGCAGTGGTATTTAAATCACTGACCGCACACTTTACAATGAAATCTACCATATCACAATGTGAATAAAAAGACAAAATTATATTTTTCTCATCAAATCGCTTAGCTCTCAGTGAATTTGGTGCCCAATTTTTCACGTGACTTTTACTATCGGAATACTGTAAAATTATTTATGTAGCGTTTTATGCAGTCCTATCGGAATACTGTAAAATTATTTATCTAGAACACTATCTGTGCGTCATTTTTCACCCAATTAAGGTTTTTAGAAAATGTTTTTAAGGATTGTTTAAAAACGTTTTTTAACGCTAAGATGTAAATCACCGCTTTTTCCGCTGAAGTTTTGGTGTTCAATAGCTATGACCAGGTATTCAAATGAATCAATAGCGTTTTCTCTCAAAACTTGCGTTTTGTTTTGCAGACGTGGGCGTCTGTAAAGTATGGAAATCTACATAACCCATCAGAATAATGGGACAATTACACACACAATTTTTGTCTTAACTCTATTCATCAGTTTATGGTAACATTCTATGCAAAGCATGCGGCCCACTGAGTAGAATTTTGTTTATTTACGTTAGAATACTTGTAAATACTTAAACATACGTGACAAAATATTACGTAAAAATGTTTTTCACGTAATCGTGACGGAATTTCGATGACGTAAAATCCCATGCGTCTAAAAAATGGTGTACCAGACATTGTTTCGTCAGGATAAAAAGGAGCATTTTTCAACTGAAACTCGCAGACCCTGTAAAATACTCCATAAGATGCCCAGTAAAATGCCCTGTAAAATACCCTGTAGAATGGATTGTTATACATTGTATGTCAAAGTATTATATACCATTTGAGTTTGCTCACTAATCAACTGCAAAATTGTGAATACTTGAAAAATGACTCATAAGACACAAACCGACCGCACCGCGCTCAATTCAATTTTTGCATACAGTTTCAAATCCATTTTTTAACCGTCAAAACGTTAAAAAAACGTTAAAAATACGTACAAACGTCCCATATTTACACGCAGCATCAACGATACGATCGATATGGGGAAGCACTACCCCAACCTGCGATGGGAGGCAACGACTGCTCAAACTACCACAGAACCATGGGCCTGCTAGGCACCTGGAACTCTGATCCACAGGTGAATTTGGAAAGGCACATTTGGATAGGCACTTTTGATGAAACCATGTTTTGAAACCGAGTCACGATTGTGTGGTTTTTGAGCGCTGATTAAAAGGGTGCCGATGGCGATAGTACAAATTTACCATTTCTTAAGCTGCGCCATAATGTACTAGTAGTGATTTAATTTACTACAATATTGTAGTATTTTAAGCTAAATCTACAGCTATTAACAATAAGATATTTGGCGCTTCCCATCATTTTTCTTTTGGCTCCCATTGGTAATCGGTGTCACATTTTATAATGGTGCATTTTGCGACGGTGCACTGTTCCGCACATAAACCCGTTTTGCACATACGCCCGTTTCGCACATGGATGAAACCCGGACCGCACATACGCCCGTTTCGCACATAACTGATGCTATGTGCGAAACGGGCCTGTGCAGAACGGACCTTTGTGCGTGTCGTACTTGTGACCGAGCAGCCCAACATTACCCCCCCCCCCCTAAAATGCTAACCCCAAAATCCGCTATGGCTGCGGGGGGTGTAATGTTGGGGTGTCCACTCACAAGTATGACATGCACATAGGCCCGTTTCGCACATAGCATCAGTTATGTGCGAAACGGGTGTATGTGCGGTCCGGGTTTCATCCATGTGCGAAACAGGCGCATGTGCGAAATAGGCCTGGCCCGCTTTTTGCATGTCGACGAGTGCCAGAGGCGCTGCAGTAAATTTATGCCCAAACGTCAAAAGAAAATGTTAAATGTTAAAAAAGTACCTGCATACCTAATTTGACAAATGGCAAGTGAAGAGTGAAGCGAGAAGTGAAAAGTAGCGTAAAAAGTTGAGAGACAAATGGAAAATGACTAGAAAATCTCAAGAAGTAAAAATGCATTCAGATTTAGAAAGCATCTTTTAAATGACTATCATGAACTTCCCATTTGGCTTTTTTAATTACTTTACATTCTTCATTTGCCATTTTTGTTTGCCTCTTGCGGGACTGGACGCCAGGGGCCATTGGCGCCCTCAGCCTCAATCACACTACAGTGGCGTCTAGCTAGTAAATATTTCGACGCCAGTTTGAAAATGGGGGAAAAAAATAAAAGGCGCCATGACGCCTTTTCAGCCAAGCAGCAATTAATGGCGCCATAGCGAGTGCTTTTTAGAACCTCAAATAGCGCCATTCCATCGTTATTGTCAAATGTCAAATGTCAAATGTCAAATCGTACCCCAACACTGCAGGATGACCTAATGACACCAGAATGTCAATCTAATCGGATTAGCCAGCCGCCGACTGCATCCGATCAGAGGAATGTTTACGTGAATTTCGGCCAGCGTTGGCGCGCAGATGGTGTGCAGCACGACGTTCTCTTTGACACCAAATTCAGTGTTCGTTGAATTTGAGTATTTGATTTGATTTGATTGACTGCTTTATCTATCCTTGTTCGAAAAAAGTCGACCTTGAAAAAGGGAAAGCTCTTAAAATCCACTTTTTAAAGAAAGAATTCAATTTTTTTGGTTGAAAATGTATGAATAAAAGGGTTGAAACCCAATTCGACATTTCTATTTCATTGAATCTAATTCGTGCCAGCAAATAGATAGTGCCAATTTTTCTTCGGCAACACCTTGGAATGCCGCACAACATGATGGTTTATTAGCGATTTATGCAAGTTCTAAAGCCGGAATTACAGCTCAGTGGCGTTTGACGTGAAATGATGACGTCGTACAATTGATCACATCAAAATAGACAAAGGTACAGCATTGAAATTTCAGAATTAGATAGTTCTAGTAATTGTGTGTAATGTCCAAAAAAATTTTTATCAAATAATCATTATTTGAGTAGTTATTAATTTCACGTCAAAAATTTTTGGTGACGTAAAATGTTTGACGTGGAATGTTGATGTAGAATGTGAAAATTTTGACGTAAAATTAATAACTTATTAAATAATAATTATTTTCTTAATTTTTTTAGGACATTACACACAATTACTAGAACTATCAAATTCTGAAATTTCAACGCTGTACCTATGTCTCTCGCTGTACCTATGATGTAATCAATTTTACGACGTCATCATTTCACGTCAAACGCCGCTGAGCTGTAATTCCGGCTTAAAATACAACAACATAGTGAAAAATGCGAGGAAAAAACTGAAAAAGCACCCCCCCCTTTAACCCCCCCCCCCCCAATTTTCTCGCAGGCCCTTTACCAGCCAGCAGAATTTGCCGAATTCGAATCATTCCTTCCACTGTTCGACTTGGAAACCATGTCCGCTAACAGAACCTTCTACGAATCCCTAGTTTTCCAACGGGAAGAAGTTCGAGTGGCTTGTCAGGGGGTGTCCACTTGTGAATTCGATTATATCACTTCTGGCCGTAGGGAGATTGGTATGGATACTTTGAACTTTGAGAAGGGTTTTCTGAGGAATAAGGCTTCTGGGGAGCAGATTCGTTAGTTGGGGGGGGGGGGTTGAGTTGGGGTGCACTGATACGCACATCTGCCCGATACGCACATTTGCTCGTTTTTTCACTTGACACATTTCAAGTGATTTTCAGATATGAGTAAAGTGAAAAAGTTCACTAATGTCATTGCGCAACTTTTTTCACTTTACTCATATCTGAAAATCACTTGAAAAAGTGTCAAGTGAAAAAACCGGGCAAATGTGCGTATCGGGCAGATGTGCGTATCAGGCCTGCCCCGTTGAGTTAAGTTGAGTTGATGGTTGGGCACAGTCCCGCACCATGTAAAGTGCAAAGTGAAGTGTCAAATGTCATTTAAAGTGTCATACAATTGCCATGCAAAATGTCAAAAGTTACCTGGTAAAATATTTTCGTTTTTATTCTAATTAACATTTTAGATGACATTTAAACATTTACATTTTACACTTGACAAGGGTACTAAATTGTCCCCAGACAAGTAGGTACCTTGTAAAATGGCATGTATTTGATAATGTTACATGTTTTACAATTTCAGATAGAAAATAAAATAAAATTTTACCTGGCATTTTACCTGACATTTGACAAATTTCTGTGAGATTTCGCATATTATACAGCGTTTTACACTTTGCGTAACAGTAGCGCTTTAATGTCCTATAGTTTCTGTCTCATGGTCTAAAAATGTTTTCATTATTTATTTTTAATCATATTTACAATTCCCCCGCAGTAATCAGCTGCGGCCCACTTTGGAAGGGGCCGGGGGTACTAAAAAATCCCCCAGTTGACAATTACATGGATGGGGTTACGGTGACATTCCAATGTAAACCGGACTTTTTCCTGCACGGAGAACAACAGAGAACTTGTGTCAATGGAACCTGGACGCCAGGGTGGTGGGTCTGGTGCAGATGTAAGTTTGGGGATTTTTTTAGATTTTGAGGGGTTTTTGTTTGGTATGGTTAAACGATCGTAACGATATATATTTTGGCACCGTGCCAACTGAGGGATTATATGACCTCAAATTGTCCTGCTAACTCGAAAAGCCCCCTCATAACGATGTATCTATCCAACATTTTCTAAAGTTTTTTAAAGTATCGAATTATATGTACCGTATGTCCTCGAAATACCCCCCTTGAATTACCCCCCCCTCGAACTACCCCCGTATGGAATGATGTACACCATGTATGCAATGTACATGATGTATTTATTGCTGCCAGTTTGCATCGCAGTTACATTAGTTTCACACCGTCTCCTCAAATAACTGTTCTCAAAATACACCCCTTCCCCTCAAAATTTCCACTCTGAAAAAATAAACCCCCTGGGGGTATTTCGAGGAAATACGCTAATATATGTATGTGCCACGAAACACATTTCCATATGCCCTAAAATACCCAAACACTTCAATACCCAAATCCGCTAAAACACCCAAATCACCTAAAATACCAAAATACCCAATACCCAAACTCGCAGCGCGCAGTTTCGAGTACTTTCTCAAATGGCTGGTGGGACTGGGTACCTCGCTGATAATTATCATGATAATCGCTATAATTTTCCTTGCTCTGTACTGCAAGCGGCGTTCGAAGGGCAATGGCCAAAGGAGGCAAAGGTACCCCCCTCCGGGTATGCGTGGACCTGGTAAGTGGAGGGGGGGGGTATTTTGAGGGTATTTTCGATTTGAAAGTGGAGAAATTTTTAGTTGAATGTATGATGGCAAAACTATGAGACTACAAAAATATTTACGAAAAAAACTAATACGAGTGATGTGAACACTCGAAAATGGAGAATTTAGTAGAAAAAAATCGGAAATACAGAATTTTGTAGAAATAATATCGAAAATTCAAAAATTATTACAAAAATGTCGAAAATTTGCTAATTAAAGTTGAAAATTATTAAAAGTATTTTGACAAAAAAACACAAAAAAAATTAATAAAATTTTCTCAATAATTTGCCATCATCAATATGATGTTCTTGATTCAGAATTCAGATTGAGATTTTATTATTATTTTTATTCTTCTTCATTTGCCTTTATCAGAATCATTCATAACCTGTTTAGAGCAAAGTGCTTACATCTTTTTATTAACAAATTGCAGTCTAATCCAACCCCAACACAATCCAACACAGGTGGCCTACCCCCAGGACAACCTCCCAATATGCAACCAGCACCAATGCAGATGTCCTATGACCAGAAAATGCCACCGCCCAACATGTCAGGCAGCCAGGATGGAGTCATGATCAAGCCAAGCATGACTCCAGTGCACCATGGCTCTGGCATGCTCCATAATGAATCCAATTTCGGGGGCCAGGGGGGTCCACCCAGCCAGATGGGGGGTGCCCCAGTGCCCGTGATGGAAAGTGAACCTGGTGCCAGGTACCACATGAGCGCTATTTAAGCTGGATTTTTTGTGTAGTTTGGTGCTGATTTTAAAAGTGGACAAGTTGATAAGTGGTGAATATAGTTGTGTGCTCAGTGAAGTGAAGTATTTTTATTTAGACATTTGAATCCATATTCAAGTACCACTCATGTCTTCACTTATCACTTCTTGTTGCTTGTCCATTTGCAGAATTGTGCCCTGTTTTGAATGGGTTGATTTTGAACATGTTTTAGTTGCCTGCAGAATTTCAAACTGAACCTCGGTATTGAGCTGTTTACTCTCTTATCTGAGCTGAATATCTTATAGTGTGAGTGCATTATATACTAAACTTGCCTAATTTTTGGATCTTCCATTTTATTAACATAAACTCACTTAACTTTTGCTAGACTTTTGGTGAACTGTAATTCACTGTTTATGTTTTCATTCAAGGTCTGCTACGCAATGATGAAACACATCAATCAGTAGGAACATTGTCTATTTTGGTGCTTTCAGTGGTCAGTAATTCCAATAGTGTTTGTAAACATTATTAAACACTAATCAGTGAAAAAATATTGTGTATACTCGGCGGACCGCACGCTATACATTTTTCTGAAGGAAACACTCCATCATGACGTCATCATTATTAAAATAAAAATAATTCCAGCAAAAAAAAACAAAAAAACATTTCGGGAAAAACATTCCTAATTTGCACGCGACTCCGCCTTGTCTTTTTTAAAATATTTTTTTTTGTGAAAGTGCACACATAAGTATCCAGCTCGCGCGTTATCGTCCAAGACATAAACAATTTTGGGCGCATACTTTGCGGTCCGCCGAGTATATTATAAGAAAAATGTAATTAATGTGAAATAATTAGGGTTTCACATGAAATTGCAGATGTTTGTGGTTGTTAGCATAATATTGTGACATCAGTGATGGAATGTGCAAACTTTCTAAGATATGCTGGTGACATTGCAAAAAGGTGGTGCTGTAGAAATGTTTAACAAACTACAAGAAGATTTGGCACCTTTAAAAAGAAAAGGCGCATAGTGTGGTAAAATAAATATGTCCTTCATTTCTCACCGAAACAGAGCCAGTGAACCACTGTAACATTCCATCACCCTGCGCTATGAATGATCAAAGTAAGGTAAAGTATTATACTATTTACATGAAAATTTTTGGGAAAAATCACTAGTGGTGCTGATAATTTACCTATCAGTGTTTTTATTCTTCTGTTTTTTCAAAAGTTTTATTTCTCACTGGTAGAGATGTTAAATGAAAAAGCTCTAAATGATAATAATCACCTGTTTTTCAGGTAAGTATACATTGTTCTGATTTTAATACTATAACTTATTTATATCTGTTATCAGTCCTACATATTGCCAAGTTATTCAATGGTTGCAAGTGACAATAGAGATCAGTGACAAGAAATTTTACAAGAAAACAAAAAATAAAACATACAGCAAAAATCTTGGCATATGTAATTTTACTTGCCACTTTGTGGGAGTTTTCCCATGTTTTTTTGATGTTGCAGCTTATTTACTTCAATCAACATCTACTTTATGGGCTTTTCACGTTTATGTATATGTGG
>CAXIWS010000756.1:0-14903 GCA_964036195.1 Sphaerolaimus hirsutus | reverse complement strand
CAAGGCCAATTGATGTTCAGCAGGACTTTTGAAGTTCTGCCAACTGCCGCACAATGTCCGTTCCGGCTTGGTGATAGCACAATGTCATGCAATCACCCTGCTCGCTGCGCCATGTGATGAAGCCACCGAAGTCAGCGTCTTCTACCACCGAATCCGGCTGCTTCAAGACCGTAGTGAGAAACGGCCTTTAGAGTGGTTGATTTCCCGTTGTAGCCGAACGTCCACTTGTCGACAGCCAAGTTGAGTTTATTTCGTAGTTGTGTGTTGAAAAGGGGGTTCGAATTGTTTCAGGTACTTTATTTCGATCAGATACAGCGTGTTACAAAAGCGCAAAGCTTAGCGAGCTTCCTAGTCGAAGTTTCTATCGCTAGCTTATTTTGTTCACTTGGGGTGGGTCCGCAGACTGAAGTAAAAACTCTCAAAGTAGCTAAGACACGGAAATCACGTATAGAAAAACAGCTACAGTAATTTCCTAATACAAATGCACAAATAAACCACTAATATAGCAATAAGACACATCTGACAGAAACAGTTGGCTTATTCTATGCGTGCATACATTCAAATACTTATGGTAAAGAAATACCAGGTACAAATTGGGTTAATAGAAAAACTATTAATCTTATGAGGTGCGAAGTCGGCAAACTCGGCCGATTTACTAATTTACTTCAATTTGTCAGAAAACATTGACGCACATTGGAACTAATATAATAGGGTTTGAAACTGTAAATGGTAGTGTAAATGTTCCTAATGACGTAAATAGAATAAGGTATATTCAACATGATAATAATAATCACTTCCTGGAAACGTATGTTTCATAATTGGCAAATTGGGACTTATTCGAGGTAAATGGGTATATTAATTGAGCAGGGTCTATAATATATTCAGCTTGAGCAAAGTATTATAATTATTAAGTAAATATAAATAGTTGTGAACAGGGTTATGACGATTATACCTATGCGAAGGGCTTTGTAAAGTAAATGCTAGTTGCACGCAGGGCACCATTTCTCTATTAGGACGCTGGCCTAGATAATTACGCAGCACGTAAATATTTACAAGATTTGACTTTTGTAAACTGCAAGTAAACTATGCAAATGTATGTATAATCATGATCAGAAAATTACGGCGAGTTGAATGAGCCTAATTTTATATTAATACACCTAATAATAACATATTTGACCTTTTAACCTAAACATTCCACATAAACCTATCAATAACTTATAGAACACTTTCCTAATCGAATATTCCCCATGGGTAAATAATATAGTGCATAAATTGTAAAATAGTGCAAATAAGTAAATATGTAAATATGAGCCTAATTATCAATTCTCTGTATTTCTTTATCCATCCATTTTGCCACGGTCAGCACACTCCGGGCGGAAGAGTTGCTGCACCCCGTTGTTGCAGCAACGTCACATGCTGGTGGTGGTGGGCGCCAAAGTGATGAGTGGCGTTTCCACAGTCGCCTCGGTGTTGAACGTGGTCGTGCGCGAAGTTGTGGGCGTGCGTGAAGTTGCGGGTCCGGTTGCTGGTGATGCCAACGCCGACCTAGCCTGATGATGAAGCAGGTAGTTGCCCGTGTCGCTTCCTGCGCGTTCGCGTGAGGTGAATTTGCGGATATCGGGCATGTGAACACTGTCTCTGTTCCTGGCTCTGACTTGTCCCTCATCAGCTGAACTTTCATCTGGCTGAACGTATGCTGATAGTGACTTTGCCATTCTGTCCTCTGTTTCTGCTCTCCTGGCAAATCTGACGGACTGTGTTGAATTGGATCTGGCTCTTCTCTTGATTGCTGGTCTCAACTCTGTTTTGCGTACTTTTCTCTGTGGGTAATTGGTCTCTTTCTGAGTTGACTTCTTGATAGTGTATCTGATGGCTCTGAAGCATAGCCATATGCACTTGAATGGACACACTATGCATTTCCATATGCATGTGTATACGCATGGTGGAATCACTGGTTTCCCTGTGGCAATTCTCCAATTGTACCACAGGTATCCTGCAGCTACAATTCCAGCTATCAGGATTGTGATCCCCAGCAGCATTGCGATTGTGTTGATGATCACTTGAAAGGGTCCTTTCAGCATTCCTCCCATAAAGTTGGTGTACCCTTTTGACACTCCAGATATATAATGACCATACACCTTGCCGATTCCTGCTGCTGTCTGTCCAATTCCAGCTCCAATGCCTTCTATTGAATTTCTGATCACTCTGGGATCCAATGACATATCTGCTGTGTAATCGATTAATTGGTTCTGTACATGCTCTAAATTCTGTAGTCTCTGAATCTGGCCTCTGACATCCATGAAATTGGTCGCTCTGTTGACAATGTTGGTGAACAGGTGAGGCGCGTCAAACGTGAAGGCCTGCCACTGTCCTTTCCATGTCATTTCAATTGGCGTCTCTGTGACATGCACCATTCCATGTGCGGACTTCCACTGTCCATGCTCATTTCTGTACAGGTGCGGTGTGGTGTGGCTGCAGTCCTCTTCTGGTGATTTCTCCACCAAGTCTCTGCTGCCTGGGCTCTTGAACCACAAGGGCCCGTCTTTGTCCAATCTCATTGGTGTGTATTTGTAACATGTCTCTCCCACTTTTCCTGTCTGATAAACTATGTATGGTTGCACTTCCTTGCATTCCCAAAACATAATTGCTTCTCCAGCCCATTCTGCATGAACATCCTGTCTTCCCAGCATGGCTCGAATCCCCAGTGTTGGATCGATGCGGAAAAGCTGAGTCAACATGTCCAGCTGGTTCTTGCGAAGTTGACATAATTGATGCCATACAATCGCAAATTGTGCCTGAGTCATCTCTCTGACCACATGTTGCAGGAACTGAAACTTGGAGTTTCTGTCGTCCAATCTGGCATACAATGTTCCACTGATTGTCGACTCTCTCGCCTCCACTATCTTTCCTGGCATTGCCCATTCTACAGGCACATCTTCTCTTCTGTCAAACTGGATGAATACACCTCCTTGATCGGTGTAGTATGTGTCTCCTGGAACACATTCTGAACCAATTGGCCTCTTTGTCTTGTTGCTGTGGGAGTATGCTGCTTGCAATTTTGACACAATAATTGTCTGGCCAGATATTTCTGATTTGAATCTGCCAATTCTCTCATATGCACATTGATGCTTGAAATTCTCTGTATCCCACACTGTGATTCCATAATTGTGGTCTCTGCAATGTCCCATCATGGCTCTGCACTGGCTGAAATCTTGCAAGTCGCTGATCACAGTCTTTCCATCAAGTGAAGCCACGGTTCCTTCTTCCATGTAGAAGTTACTGACGACATTTTCTTTGTCATGACAACACCATGAATATTCCACATTCAAGGTTTGATTGGTTGTCCACACTCTGGGCTCCATTTCCACCAAAGGTGTTCCTCTGAACATCTTGTGAATTCTGAACATCTTGTTACAGGCTACCACGCCAACTTGCTGGTATTTCTCAAAATTGCCTGTAATGCCTTTCGCTCCCCAGAAACTGGTGTGTGTGATGATTTCTTTGATTCTGATGTAGCATCTGTATGCTTTCTCTTTTTGTGGAATCTGTCTCTGTGCATAAAGTGTAACTTTCATTGCTTTGACAAAATTCCTTGGTGGGATATGGCACTGCACTTCTTCAGGAACTGTAAGCGCATGTCCATGCCTTCCACTGGTACAAATTTGATACTTCTGGCTTTGTGAGCTGATCACCTGTTCCACAGGATGATCTTTGATTGCATCCTTGAATCTCTCATAAGTCTGCATTTCTCTGACAGATTTTGGTGGCCATTCTGAAGGCAAAGGCGGCAATCCGTGATGCGCTGCCAATGATGGTGGCCTTACTGTTGAGGTTTCTAGAATGTATGTTCTGGAAAATACTTCGCTGTAAGCTTTGCCGGCTTCTCTCAGCGTTGCTGACTCTGACATGCCTGTCAGCATCAACACCATGCACAGCATTCCAATCACCAGACTGCTGGTGGTTGCTGTGGCTTTCCCTGTTGCACTCCTCAGGACTCTATCTGATACTGAGTTCCTCTGAGCAGGGTTTTGTACAGAGTCTCTGTTTGAGCTCTGATTTCTGACATGCTTCTGGACAATTGCTGGGTCCATTAGATCCACTTTGACTGTCACTGCTGTCTCTGGGATATCCATTGTCTTTGAATTGATTTCCAGCGGATACAATTGATTGAGTGGTCTGCTGACCACATTTCTGTTGGCAGTTCTGACTTTTGCTGAGCGAATCTGTCCATCTTTGCTGGGCTCTAACTGCTCGATGCGACCCATCCTCCATGCACCTCTGGGCATGTTCTCTTCATAAATCAGCACAACTTCATTCACTTTGGGTTCTTGAGTCGCTGTCAATCTGCCATGTTTGTGTGTCACCTGAGTCCTTTCCCTCAAGCTCGGGATATACTCTTGATGCCACAAGTCCCAGAACTTATCCAAAGTTTGCTGGATTGTCTCCCAATATTTCTGCAGTTTCGCTGCGTTATCCATTCTGGGTACAAATTCTCCATCTTTGTCTGCATCAAACTGTGGTGCTCCAATCTGACCTTCCCCCGTCAGGAAGTCTTTTGGCGTTAGCACCCTGAGGCTCTTCACATCACCATAGATGTAAGAGATTGGCCTGCTGTTGATCACTGCCTCGACTTCTGGCAGAATACCTATGCGAAGGGCTTTGTAAAGTAAATGCTAGTTGCACGCAGGGCACCATTTCTCTATTAGGACGCTGGCCTAGATAATTACGCAGCACGTAAATATTTACAAGATTTGACTTTTGTAAACTGCAAGTAAACTATGCAAATGTATGTATAATCATGATCAGAAAATTACGGCGAGTTGAATGAGCCTAATTTTATATTAATACACCTAATAATAACATATTTGACCTTTTAACCTAAACATTCCACATAAACCTATCAATAACTTATAGAACACTTTCCTAATCGAATATTCCCCATGGGTAAATAATATAGTGCATAAATTGTAAAATAGTGCAAATAAGTAAATATGTAAATATGAGCCTAATTATCAATTCTCTGTATTTCTTTATCCATCCATTTTGCCACGGTCAGCACACCATTTCATATATTTTTTTGAAAAAAGCATGTTCCCAGAGGACTTATAGATATTGATTAGTCCTTTTTTATTCATTTTCTTTTGACATGCATGAAGTATTGCTAGTAGTGAGGTAATTTCCAACTGAAGCTCTTTCTCAAATTTCATTCGAGTGAATGCTCGCAAAAACGATTTCACACCACCAAAAACAGTTGCAGCTGAAAAATATTGCACAACTATAAAATAAACCCAATATAACTCAATGTAAAAGGTATACTTTTATAAGTCATTCCAGAACTAAACATATCATTAATATAAGTACAATATGTCTCAACTTCACCATCAATTAAAGGTCCTATTTCAGCATTAAATTTGTTATAAAACATTGGGTTAACTACACCATCAAATACCTGTGTATTAAAACTAGGGCGAAAAAATCGGTGATTATCGGGTTGGTCAATTTCAATCAATAAAAAACTAAGTAACACCTTCATTCTATAAATTTTTGGAAATTCACATAGAAATTGTTGCATTTCAGTGTTAAGGAGCTCTCTTAGGTTGCTGCGCATAAATATGGGAAATCTATATTCAATTCTTGTGCCATTTCTATATATAAGGAGTTGAGGTTTATATTCTGTTTCATATAATTGTTTCAAATACACATCAGGTCCTTTGTATAAATTAGGGTCTATTGTTTTTTTAACAGCCCTAGCAGCAAAGGTTGGTGGTGGTAACCCATACCCTACTTTTTCCTCCATACTTTTAGGTAAAAGTAACTGACTTTCAATATCGCTTTCAATTGCATCTTCATTATCACTATCATGATGTCGCTTTTTTCCTTTTTTTGGAAGTGCCCCCAGCCTATTGGAGATAGTTTCATTATTTGAGTCAACCGGTATCTGAAATATTCACTGGTAATTGAATAAAAGTTCCTTCATGAAAATGTCATGTAAAGAAATTCAACAAACATTTGGTGTTGTTGAATCTGATGAGCTGAGCCCTCTGAAAATTTTTTCATCCAAATGCTTCAATCGCTGAATAATTTCTTCCGCCTAAAATGCTGTCTTTTTCAGATTCGATATGAAGAGTAAAAAAATGTAAAACTTGCCATTTTTTCAAGTGAATTTGTCCGTTCGAGCAATTCTTCAAGAACATAATTTGTATCGCTTTTAACTCCTTTTATTTCTTTTGGGTCATTTGGTTTCTGTGGATATAAGCGATTTGGAAAGTTCAAGTACGGTACGCCTCCGTTTGCAGGAAATGAGGACTGAAAGGGCATTATTTTGCTTTTTTTATATATTTTAAGTGAAAACTTACCGGTTTATATTTAAAGACATTAGGGTCAGTCTTATCACAGCTTATATTGCTTTTCTTTGTCTCATGTGTGCGATCCATGTGCCGATATATCATATTTAAAATATGAAACTTCTCTCCACATACATCACATAGATACACCACCATGCTGAAATCTTTTAATTATAACTTTTTTATGTATTAATAAGAATTGTTGATATTTAAGGGTGTTTTCAACCCACTTATCAAAATGCAATGTGAATTGGGACCAAAAATATATATATGAATCAAAAATGTTTATATAAATAGTCATATAACCATAATGATAAGATATAATCATAAATCATAAATAATAATCACTTAAAACAAGATAAATCAGGTGTATGAAGCAAAGTTATATTTTCCGCCAGCAAAACGAGACTGCTGATATTTTTGCTGTTGTAAAAGTAATTTTTCTTCATAATTCTTCTTTTTCGTTTCAGCTTCTTTGAGTGCTTCAACAAAAACTGTCTCAAATTTCCCTTTGAACAATTCGAAGATACGGCTATCGCCCAATGGTATCTGAATTTTGTTACTATTTGTAAACAATTCCAGATACAATGTATGCATATATTACCTCTGCAACAGATTTGAATTGCGTGTTGGCATTTGCCCAAGGGCTGGAACGCGATGGGCGAAAAGTTGTTGTGATCCGATCATATTCAAAACTTCCAATCTGAAATAACATTGTTTTGTGGGGTGTTGAATATGGTGTGTTTTAAGACGAAACGAGAGAAATGACTTGTAAGTATGGAAGAAAATCTTTGAAAATTATACGAAAAGCCTCGGATTGTGTCTTCTTTGATAGCCAATATAATTTGGAGGCAATCAAATTGGTTGTTATTGCATCTTTTTGTGTCATTTGTTTTTGCTCAAACTCTTGTTGATATTGCATTTCAATATCCTGTCCCCTCCTGAGATCTGTATCTTCTTTTGGTTTCTCTTCTACATCATCAGTTTCCGTAGATTCAAGACCTGATTTTGGATTTTTATTTTTATGTAATAATTAAAGAAGAAGATTTTTATATAATTATCTAATAATATATGAAATATATATATATATATAATAATATATTATATATAATATATGAATCCGCATGCGCCTGCGAGCTAATAACGCATGCATCCGTACAATGCATACATCCCAACAACGCATGCAACATCATGACGCAGCGCGCGCATGCATGCATCATGATGGTGCATGCGGCTTGAACCACGGGCAGGTGTCCTGATATTTCAAACCATATTTTAGGGAGCTGGATGGATGCTGGGCAACCCAACATCGCATGCAACACCATGACGCAGCGCGCGCATGCATGCATCATGATGGTGCGTGCGGCTTGAACCACAGGCAGGTGTCCTGATATCTCAAACCATATTTTAGGGAGCTGGATGGATGCTGGGCAACCCAACATCGCATGCAACACCATGACGCAGCGCGCGCATGCATGCATCATGATGGTGCGTGCGGCTTGAACCACGGGCAGGTGTCCTGATATTTCAAACCATATTTTTAGGGAGCTGGATGGATGCTGGTGCAACCCAACATCGCATGCAACACCATGACGCAGCGCGCGCATGCATCCGTCATGATGATGCATGGGGACGCGACATGATGGCGCATTTTACACGCATCACAATGTCGCATTTCATACACCATGGGGACGCGGCATGATGGCGCATTTCGCACGCATCACGATAGGGCATTTCATACGCCATGGGGACGGGGCATAATAGCGCATTTCGCATTTGGCATGATCGCGCATTTCATACGCAGTAGAATGCCGCATTGGCACTCGCAAATGCTGCCGTATTGAGACTCGCAGCGCGATGCTCGATTGCAGCATGGCGCACGATGTCAGATGGGAGCATGCCACATGATAGCGCGTTGGCGTGGCGTAGAGGACACAGTGTCACATGCAGCGAAGATTGATGTGAATATGCCAGGGGTTGTGGATGCAGCCTCATGAAATACGTGATATTGTTCTATTTTTTTTGGTTTTATGCCAGCTAGCCATTTAATATCGCATAAATGAATGTAGCGCAGAGCAGAGAGTGGGTAGCGTAGCGCATGCATCGCGATGGTGCATGCATCAAGAAGGTGTATCGGCGTAGCACATGATGACGCCGGTGCGTTACGGCTGCACACATACAGTTGTACTCGGCGTACATTGGCACACTTCCAGCGGGAACCAAGCGTGCAGGATGTCAAGTAACCGGAGTATACAACAGCACACACAACATGCTTCTGTTGTAGTAAGTAATATCCAGATGCTTCTCATGACAGAAATTCCGTACAGTTTAGTTGAGACCGACATCAAATGTCAACTGATCTTCACTCCAATCAAAAATTTGTTAAGTAGACAATTGGTGAATCGCGTTAAATACACCCTTTGGAATTAATTTGGGAACTAGTTGACATTCGATGTCGATTTCAATTAGTTTAGAAAACAAGATAGACAAATAGACAAATAGAAAGCGCGGCTCAAATACAAACGATAAAAGAGTAAAATTAAACATGACACGAACTCTAGATCTGTGAAAAAGTATGAAACTATGAAAAATTAGATGTGGGGCATATCATGACAGGCATCTGGATATTTTTATGTAGTTTAAAGCGCAATGGATACTCAACCGATCTACACAGAAAGCGGAACTGAAAATAGAATACCAAATTGAAAAATTGGCATACTTCCGAAATAAAAACTTGTATGGCACTTCTCAAAATTATTTCACTCATTTTTTCAATTTTACCCCCTTGTTGTAGAATTTACATTGATGCATGAACTGTATTTTTCCACAAAAATGTGAATAATATTAACTAAACCAAATTCGCATTTACCGAAGTTGTAATACATAAAATGTTTTCAAAACACGCGTGATGCTAAGTACGGTTTCTGATAACAAAGTATAGACAAATGGCGCTTTCAACTTTATCAGGGTTATGCAAATATAGGTCGACCTACCTACTGAACGACTGCGTTCGACTCTGTATTAGAGTTGTAAAAATATGAACAAATTAAGTAAAAGTAAAAAGTAAAAAACAAAAGCATATTTCCTCGAATTACACCCAAATTACCGCACATTGTCCTCCAAAAAATACATACGAACCGTTAAAGCATTTACTGTGTTAAAATATTGTTTCTACTATCTACATCTTTATATTGTAAACAACAATTAATGTTGCATTTTTACATTTTCTTCAAAAATTTTCACTTTTCAAAATACCCCCTGGGGGTAATTTGAGGATATACGGTTTATTTTAAAATATGAAAATGGATTTGCTAATTTTCAAAAGTATTTGTTATTGTTCTCAGAAAATTCATATATATTTTTTGAATAACTTTTTAACAACTTTAGTGGGCATTTTTTCCAGAGTAACGAAGTAAATTAGCATTTGTTTACACACAAATAGAACTTGGGTTTGGCTTATTTCCAATATTCAGATGTAAAGCGTCAGAAAAAACCAAGCGGGGAATGTAAACTGCTACATAAAAAACCAGCGTCAAATCTATAGCATCAGAGAAAATGGTGCACATTTTGACAGACTATACTCGGCATACATGATACTCTGCCATCGCACTGATTTATGTCTCGTGTTGGAAGCGTGCCAATGATTGTTAAGTCATGCGATTTCCGTAAAAAGATGACAAAAATTCATCGATGTGAATATGTTAATGAATAACATTATAACAACAATCAATTTTGTCATCTTTTTATGAAACTCGCACGCGCTAACCATTGTTGGCACACTTCCAGCGGGAACCACGCGTGCAGGGTGTAAAGTAACCGGAGTATAACAAATTCCTACGACACCTGAGAATAAACATTTGTCTACATACGAGTAGAACTTGGAGTTTTAGCTAATTTTTTGCCGTTTAGGTGCTGCACACACACTGGACAGCGACCCTTTCAACTTCTCTGTGACACTTTACATTTGACGCTTGACTTTTTCTGTGACAAAACTTGGGGTTGGACTTCTTTCCAATATTCAGATGTAAAGTCTCAGAGAAAAGGCAATGCCAAATGTAAAGCGGCATAGAAAAAAAGCCAACGTCAAATGTAAACTGCCAGATAAAAATGTGCGCATTTTCCAAAGTAATAAATTCCTACACAGCCTGTGAATTAGCATTGCCTACATAAAAGTGCAGAACTCGCGTTTTGACTAATTTCCAAATGAGCAGAACTTGGATCCAAAGGTTAAAGTGCCACAGAAAAAAGCAAGCGTCAAATGTAAATTAGCAGAGAAAAAGTTGAAACTGTCGCCATCCAGTGTGTGTGCGACACCTAAGCGACAAAAAATCAGAAAATACACTCCATTTTCGGTACTGCACGGCGCCATAACCATCGATAGGATGATCAAATGTTTGCCCGATTATGAAGATCGATTCAACACGATTCAGCAGAAAACGAAAAATTCAACTTTGAGGACAACCATAGAAAAAAATTACCTTCATTATTAGTAGCTTTCATTCGTTTTGGTTTTGGAATAATGACATTATCCTTCTTAAGTTGTGTTTTACGTGATTTAGTTGACACTCCCGTGGTCACTACTTGTGGAACATTAACTTCGTCTTCAATCTCATCAAAGTCAGAGTCTGTTTTATACCCTTCTTCGGGTTTCTCGGGCATTGATTGAATATGGCGAGGTTGACTAATTTGTTTTTTCTTTAAAGCATCCATTTTTTGGATTGTGTTCAAAAGTCAATTTTTTTATTACTAGCAAATCTTTGTATTTTGGAACTTTATTCTTATGGAATGAAATTTTTATCAAATTGAAGCCCTTTTATACTCGAGCAGTTCCTAAAGTCATCAAAAAAGAACCTTCTAGACATCATCAAAAACAGGAAAGAAATATGAATCATCGTCAAATCATCAAATTTTTCACGTGATAAATACCATAAGCGTTTTCATCACGCTGCTTTTTATTAAACATGGTGCTCAAATAAACCCAAGAACCCCAAAAATTCTCCCACGGAGGCATAACATTTACATTGTATTTATTTGAGCTCCTATTTAAGCAGTGCCCTTTTTTGTATCAAGCCATTAACAGAAAAAGAAGTTTCTAGACGTCATCAAAAACGCCCCAAAAATATGAATCACCGGTAAATCATAAAAACACCGCGGCACGTGATAAATACCGCACATATTTAAGTGGTGTGACCAAATAAAAATTCAAGCAATTCACAAATTACAGCAAAAATTGTGCCAGAAAATTTTATTTGAGCTGACCATTTATTACTTTCAATGTATTGCACATCGAGAAATTTCTCCAAATTTCTATGGTTATAAAATACACTTTCTCAAGCAGTAATCGGTCTGTTACTGAAATCTCGTAAAAAATGTGTTATACCGTATATCCTCGAATAAGACCCCAAGGGACTTTTTTTTCGTCAGAGTTTTGAGGGGGGAGTTATTCAAGGGGGAGGAATTATTCAAGGGAGGGAGTTATTTTTCCTCAGAAACTTGGACTTAAGCCAGAGGGGGGAGTTATTCAAGGGGGAGGAGTTATTCGAGGGGGCCTTATTCAAGGATATACAGTACCCTCCTTTCTACAGAGAAATTTCATCCATGAGATTCACCCTAACCGGAGTTGAGTGAACAGGGATTTGGGGCGAACTAGCGGCTGGTAAAATAGGTGAAAAATCCAAAAAAACGTTCTCAAAAACAACATTCCGAACAGGTGTCATTTCATTCTGGTCGCTCCGTAGGGTCACTGGGGTGCGTTTCTTTTTGCACAAACAAAAAACAGCGATAGCCCCTGAGACAATTTTCAGAATGACGGTGGCCTGCAAAAATAAATATTCATTATTATATGCAGAAAACGTTGGTTTATATCCCGTATCAAGCACCCCGGGTCAACTTTCAAAGTATGAAATGACACATTGGCGATTTTTCAAATATACGCTAAAAAATGAGATATTGTGGCGATATTCAAATATACGCTAAAACTAAGATATTGTGGCGATATTCAAATAAGTGGCGAATTTTTGTTTGGAAAATCAAAAAAACACTTAAAAGTTGCTGAAACTGAATAAAATCACTCACCAATATTTTTGAAATTGCATGACTCAAATTCAATTCTGACACGCTATGAATCGAATTTTGTAAAAACGATTGGTTCATTGTTGACGTCTGTAGGCTCTGATCCAAAGCTTTTACAACGGGGTTGAAAATGAATGTGCCCACCACCCAAAAACACCCAATGATGCGTGCCACCATACCTACAAAAAATAGTTGAATTTTAGCCCAAAAACTTTTTGGGGCAAAAAAAAATGAATTAAGTTTGAAAATGCACCTGGCACGTTTTCCCATTTAAGTTCAATTTGGATTGCATCAAGCCAAAATGATTCTGATCCATGCTGTGGTGTTAATAAAATATAATCGTATCAACTTAAAAAGGAAATAAACACACAACACACCAAGCTTGTTACGTTGCACTCAAACTCAAATGAGGAAAAGTTCAATCTTCTGTTTTCCTTTTCCAAAAATTGTGTAAAATTGATGTAAAACTCTTTTTGATTCTGTAAACATTTCACGCGAGCTCTCAAATTTTCGTTTTGTTTTTCTATTTTAGCTGCATAAAAAGACAAGTTTTGGTACAATATTTGATCCTGAAAGCGCCTAGTTTGACAAATCTCCGATGATTTCTGAGTTTCATCCAAAATATCCCTCAAATATGCCGTTTCATTAGACCATGTTGAATACATGGTATGATTCTGTTTTAGGGAATAAATGAAGTTGGATGTGGTAGTGGTTAGGTTTTCAACACAAATCAATAAATTATTGTTAATTAGGGTTTTTTCAGTCAAGCAATTGTTAATTTCAAATGAATGTAGATTTTTTAGATTTGTTAGATGTGCACCCTGGTCATTCAATTTATTTTCAAATTTCTCCATTTTTTCCTGACACTGGGATAGATTGAAACGCAATATAGCATTTGACGCCAAAATAGATTTATAGTGTGGGTAAAATTGAGACAAATTAGTAGCCAATTCCATTTCTGTATCAGTGCAATGTGACAAATCGCTATTTAGGGCCAAAATGTGAGTTTCTGACATGAGCAATTTTTCCTGACATGCTTTTTCCAATTTTTTTAGATCTCCGTAGTCTGAAAAAATATAAAATGAAAAAATATCTACGCCAAGATAGTGTCAAGTATTTTTACAGACAAACTTTACCTTCTTCAGAATGGTTCCACTTTTTCCAATAATTTGTCACATTGCTTTGCAAAAATTGAACACTTTTTTCGCATTTGAGAACGGTGCTATTTAATTTTGCGCAAGCGGTTTTCAACAGATCCATTTTTTGATAGCAGTTATTTAAATCAGTCATCAAAGCAGGGGTAGGGGTAGAAATAAGGCTTTTAATCACTGGAGCAGCATCATGAACTTCCGCAATAACTTTTGATGTTGTGGAAGGCACAATCTACGCAAAGTTAATCAGCGTTTGGATTCGTCGCCACAAGTGAAAGTATCTGATCGTAAAATTTTGTTTTTGCCCATACGTATCTGTTTTTTAAAAAATGCTATTTTTATTTTTTCGGTTGTGCTACATTTTTTTGAACTTTTTATGTATTAAAAAGTATTTATATGTAGTTAAATAATTTCTCCTTGAAAAATTCCCCTCTTAGTTGAATGAAAAACACCCCTCGAATAACCCCTATTAGACGCGATAGTTTTACATTTCTTTATGATTTTACACCCTGAAGGCGTGTGACAATTTTACATCAAATGTGAAATGTAAAATGAGCCCCTAGACTGGCTAACATTTAGATACCAAGCATGTAACCAAAACAACCGAAAACAATCTAGCATTTTTTTAAAAAACAACTCTTGATAAACTTTACTCCTTAGGTAGTAGAATTGGCAATCATGCTCTTGGAAATATATTTCCTCACACAGTTCCAGGTGTCTGATACTTGGGATAAGCTGTAATTTTTGGATTCCACATTTTGGTATTTTTTTCAAAAAAATATAAAACACTATCAGATAATAAACAGAACCGACCACCCCATTAGTTCCTTCACCCAATACTTCTCTCGGCAGGTCGAAAATTACCGAATAAACTTTGAGAAACTCTTTTTTCACCTGTGTTGGTTTATCCTGAGGCGGACTTTGAGTTGCATCGCTAGCCTCCAGTCCGACAGATGGAGTTGTTGTAGCGGACGGGAGCGTCCAAGTAATTGTTGAGGGTCCCCAAGTAGTTGGCGGGAGCGTCGAAATGACGGTCGGCAGAGGTCCAGTAGTTGTGCGAATCTAGCAAATGGTAAAATAATTGCATGAAAATCAATATTTCCTTATTTATGCAAAACATGTCTGGCTTTTTTACAAGGGTGTTTTACCCACCTATACTGAGGTAAACACCTCTAACGTGGACCGGACCCCCCAAAGTTCATGTTTGGGCACTTTTAACACCCCTCAAAAACATACCACCACCGGATTTTTACAAATTCACATTTGTACAGGATTTATTATTTTCAGTATATTTTACACAGTTTTATTATCCTGGGCGCATGTGCATTTGACACAG
>CAXIWS010000755.1:0-17285 GCA_964036195.1 Sphaerolaimus hirsutus | reverse complement strand
CCTCAGTCATAATAACCCATCCCCCCTCTCTTGAATACTTTCTCCCTTTGAATAGACCCCCCCTAAAACGTATGACGAAAAAGTCCCCTGGAAATTATTCAAGCAAATATGGTAATTTACTTTAGTTTACATGCAGGCATTTCTCATTTACAAATGCAAATAGATTTGCACACGTAAATACTTGAAATTTTGCATTGTAAAATGTACTCATTCATAAAAGTACCCACCTTATAAAAGCTACATCTTTCCATTTCCAAAGCTTCATCAACTTCCTTGAAATCAACATTTTTGTGCTTTTGTCTTTTCACAGCAGTTGACAAATGGATGTGTTTTTCAAGTGAACTGTAGTATTTGGCACTGGCTTTGTCGAACTTTTTCTTGTCTTCCTGTGTTTAAAAGGTAATTGTATTATTTACCATGTTTGAAGAAATGATATTAAAGTGTAGCAAAAAGAACGGCTTTATATACCGTATTTCCTCGAAATATCCCCCGGGGGGTGATTGTTTCATAGTGGTCTCGAGAGGGGAAGGGGTAGAACGAGGGGGGGGTAGAACGAGGGGGGGGGTGATTATTTCACAAGAAAATTTTAGAAATCCCAGTACGAAATTGTCGTGTGAAACGTACGCAGACATCGGAAAAAAGCAACAAAAACCGCCATTTATAAGGTTCTGAGGTTCTAATATTAGTATGTAGATGGTATGTACACTGTTCTCACGTGACACCGACGTTGTTTGAACATGTGTTCTGCAGTAGACAGAACACAAACTACAGTTTTTGTCATGTACGTTCCCGTTACACTCAATTTGGGGGGGGGTATTTCGAGGGCGGGGGGGTATTTCGAGGAAATACGGTAAATACATTTGTGTTTACCGCAATGAGGTGTCTGTCTGGGTAAACTGCTGTTGATGGACATATAAAATAACTCATTCCGGTCAACTCAAATGGATTCGAACCTGATTTACGACTTTTCCAATTTTTTTTTTTTTCATTTCTGTAGAAAACTTGTGTACGCGGTCACAACGGTGTTATACGCACTAGTTGACAGCCAAATTTCCAAAGCTGATAAATATGTTTCAAACACATTTGAGTTTACTGGAATTGCGAAGTCTTCTCAGTTGTCTCAAATTTCTTTTTTCGAAATTTCTGACACTTTCCGAGCAATTTAAATAAGACAATTAAAACGAGCAAACCTGCAGCGCCTTGCCGATGCGTTCCCTTCTAAATTGATGCAATGGCTCAATATAAAGTCTCTCGGCTTCCTCTAGCTGCAAAAAAATTGAATTTTTTAAAAAACAACAAAATATTGCGGCCAAAACAAAGCCAAAAATGCAACATTCAAAATAAACAAACAATAGCCACTCTCTGGTCTTCGACTTGACATATAAGCTGGCCAAATTCTTGTAGACAGCCAGCTGTAGGAAATGAAATACTGTATCTAATGCATATGATTTATAGCGGGGAGAGACAGACTTGTCATTTGGGTCAAAAGCGCTACACACAGTGGGCGTCAACTGGTATCCATGTCAACTCAGATTTTAGTTGACGGGGCAGGCCTGATACGCACATCTGCCTGTTACGCACATTTGCCCGTTTTTTCACTTGACACTTTTTCAAGTGATTTTCAGATATGAGTAAAGTGAAAAAAAGTTGCACAATGACATTAGTGAACTTTTTTCACTTTACTCATATCTGAAAATCACTTGAAAATGTGTCAAGTTAAAAAAAACAGTGAAAAATAGCCATTTTTCACTGTTTTTCACTTGACACATTTTCAAGTGATTTTCAGATATGAGTGAAGTGAAAAACGTTCACTAATGTCATTGCGCAGTGTTTTTCACTTCACTCATATCTGAAAATCACTTGGAAAAGTGTCAAGTGAAAAAAGCGGGCAAATGTGCGTGACGGGCAGATGTACGTATCAGTGCACCCCCTTAGTTGACAGGTCGCAACTAGGGTGTCAAATTTCCATTTCCGTTTTCTGTTTCCGCCTTTCCGCAGGAAAATTTTTTACCTTTCCGTTTTCCATTTTCCGGCAGCTGAAAAAATTTTACCTTTCCGTTTTCCATTTTCCGGCAGCCAAAAAATTTTTACCTTTCCGTTTTCCGTTTTCCGGCAGCTGAAAATTTTTTACCTTTCTGTTTCCGTTTTTCTGGCCCATTTTTCCGTTTTCTGGCTGAAAAATTTTTTCTTTTCCGTTTCTGTTTTACCAGGCCATTTTTCCATTTTCTGGCTCGATTTTCAGTTTTCTGGCATTTTTCCATTGTTTTTCCAATCTGTATTTATCTTCAATTGGCTCATCCCATTGTGTTGTTTTTGTCTCTTGGAGCAGCATTGACAACTGGGATTTCAGGGTCAGTGAAACAGGTGCTGTGAACCCAATTGGGTCATATGCTGACACCAATAATTTTTTCAAGTTTCATCTGGTTGGTGTTGTGATGCTGTCAATTAGCAATTTTGGTGTTGATATTGCCAGCATGTCCATTTGGTGATTTGATTTCATGCCCATTACTGCGACAATTTTATTCACCTTTGGACTCCTGTCGTTTTCTGCTATTTCATTCATGACTGATCTGAAGTTTGACAGCCATTCCCTCATGTTCATAGAACATTGGTTAAATAAAGCTTTGACTTTGTAATATAGTTCTAAAGCTTCAACTTCATTCGTGACACTCATGATGAAGTTATCGACATAAATGTTGTTTATTATCATCGCCAACTGGTTTCGTTCCCCTTCATTTTCTTCATATTCATTCATGTTGTTTATTGTCACATTTAAATGGTATTTTATGACTGCTCCCAAAATTGCCTGGCTGCAGACAAGTCCATACAGTACGCGTTTAAAACGAAGTACTATTAAGTTATTTTCAGTTACTGGTTTTGAGGCATCTTTCAGCCAGAAAAATTGTGTGTAGTCTCTAGCTTGGTCATGCAATCCTATTTGCAAAAATGCTTTTTCAATATCAGCAATTAATGCTAGATTGCCTGCCCTGAACCTCAGAAGTAGGCCCAGTGCTAATGGTGTTGTAATTGGTCCTCTAAAAAAGCACTCATTGAAACTGGGCTTACCTGCCGACCCATCGCACAAGATTCTGCATGATGTCGATTTGCCCGGCGTGATTACTGGCTGGTGTGGCAGGTAATGAATCCCCTTGTTGTCTGTTTTGTTGTGACAGATCTCAATTATTCCCTTTTCTAGTTGGTTGTCCAAAACTTTCCGGTATTGTTTGAATTAGTTTGGATCTTTGTTGAATCTTCTTATCAGTGATTTAAACCACACCAAGGCTTCTGCTTTTCCTGGTGGGCAGGTCACTGATACTCTCTTTATACAGCCAGTCAATATAGTATTGTTTGTTGTTGTCATTGAATTTTATGCTATTTATTATCATCTCCTCTGCAATGTCGTCATCAATTGCATAGGGGTCATCAGTGATTCCCACTGCTTCTAGACTGTGAAATTGTCGTAGTGTTTCCTTTCCTATGGCCACTATGGCTACTTTTCGATGATTTTTTGTTGGTTCAGTTAAGCTTGAACTACAAATGAAGTTACAGGCATGATCCATAGTTGCAGAATGTACAGCTACCACAATCAAAGCCAAACAGGCAAACCTGCATGCAGGTTTTCCTTCTGCAATTTTGTCTATTACCGTGCTAATTTCACTTTATTTTTTTGTTTCCGTGAAAATTTTCTGTTTTCCGGCATTTCATTTTTCCGTTTTCCGTTTTCTGGCCGACAATTTTTGTTTACCTTTAAGGTTTTCCGGCAGAAATTTTTTTTTACCTTTCTGTTTTCCGTTTTCCGTAAAGTGAAAAAAATTTACCTTTCCGTTTTCCATTAAAAAATTTTTTGACACCCTAGTCGCAACTAGTGATGTAAAAGCGACATGGCGCTGGCACCTGGCGCTAGCGCCAAAGCAAAAAGCGCCCTGGCGCCTTTGGTGCTTGGCACATTTTTGATGTTATACTCGACGGACATCACACTAGTATGGAAACCTGCCGTAACCATCTGAATAATGAACCAAAAATTATAAAGTTTATTCATCACAATATTGAGTTTTTACTATGGGATAATTACTTATGAAATTTATGAAAGTGCTGCTGATTTTGAGAATTTCAACTGCACACTCAACTTACATGTTTAGAAATACACTTTTGAAGATTTTTCCAGTATTTTTTTTGGCTGTGACTACACAGTTTACAGAACCATTACCTCAATTAGCCCTTTTGTGAAATCTCTGCAAACTAGTTTGCATGTGAAACATTATTTTGTGATTGTCAGGTATCCCTTTACCTCAAAGGGTCCCTTCAAACAGTTCACTATTATTTGAGCTTTGCCCACAAATTGACAGTTACAAAACAATATTTCCCAATGTCTCAGAGATTTTCTGACCATTTTAAAATTTGTGCCTACACATATACTTGTTCTGAACTGAAATTTTGCAAACACATATACCGTATTTCTTCTAATAGAAGAGTGCTGTTGTTTTTTTCGTCAACTTTTTTACCTGCCGTTCTATTAGAGGTGCCAGACTATTGGAGGCTGCCGTTCTATTTTTTTTCATCAATTTTTTGACAGATTTCTCATTTCAAAGTAGCCTTATGTTGAAGGAAGCTTGAGCAATATTAAAATATCAGAGCATCAATTTGAGATTTAACACCTATTTGAATGCTTTGCATCTTCTCACCATCCATTTTTGATTCATTTTTGTGTTTTGAAACACTCCCAACATAACTCCTACCTGCCGTTCTATTGGAGGTGCCGTTCAATTGGAGGCTGCCGTTCTATTGTTTTCGTGAGCACAAAAATGTGACAAAACCTGCCGTTCTATTGGAGGTGCTGTTCTATTGGAGGTATGCCGTTCTATTAGAAGAAATACGGTATCAGCTTTAAATGCATTTGAGTGTTCCAAAATGAGTGAGCTTTAGTTTCCATCAACTGTAGTTGACAGCCTCATCATTCTGGTAAACTCAAATGCTGACTTGAGTTTTCATAATTGATATTGCAAACTGGTGTGTGTAGAGCATGTGTAAACTAGTTTGCAAAGACTCTTTGTGTTGGGTCAAAACAGCCCCAAACAAAAATGAAACAACAAAAAAAACACCCCCCCCCCCCCCCCCGACAAATCTGCCCACAAAAACACAACTACACATCAAAGGGCACACTCCCAAAATGAAACCAATCCATCATAAGAGCGCACCCCCCCCCCCAAATTGTTGCGAAATTCACTCTTAAAATACATACCTATAACTTTCTCTTCCTCTGTTTGAGAATTAGCGGCCTCGAATCGAAATTGGCCAATTGCCCTGGCGAAGCCTCGATGCGCGTCCGATAATTCTGGGATTTATTTAATTGTTTTTTTGTGTGTGTTTTTTTTTGGGGGGGGGAATTTTAGAGTGAGGCTGGAGAAAATTTTTCGTGGGATTTTTGGTAGGGGGTTCAGGTTAAGACATGGAAATTTTAGATAATGTGGAAATTTCCGGCAAAAAAACGGAAAGGTAAAATCAACGGAAAAGAAACCCGTTTAGAGTATTTCCAAATATTGATATTTCCTAATTGCGTCAATTTTTTTGTGAAGTTTATGCCCTATCCCCACAAAAAAAAACAATTGTTCGAAAATGCCATTTCCGTACTGCGGATGCGGAACCAAAAACGTTCAGACGCGGAACAAAAACTTGGTGAATATCAGTGAATGTAACGACTTGATGATTACCCAATAAAGTCCGAAACTGATAAATAGAAAACAACCTACAAAGGAACTACATCATATTAATAAATAATTTGTTTAAGAGTATTTAGGATTATTTGAAAATTTATTGTCTTGTCTAAGTTGGGACTTAAAATTTTTCCAACTTGATTTTCGCCACAACAATTTTTAAGATATATTTTTTTGAGATACCTATAAAAATGGCCTGGATCAATATAGAAAAACACTACATGATATAATATTTTATGCATTTCATACCTACGTATTTACATAAAGCGTATGTACGCTTTGCGTGGAAATCTACAGCATAATCTGATGTGCAAAAATTTCGCTCAAAGTTGCTTCCAATGTGGGTAATTAAAAACATAATTCATTATCAATAGGCACACAACTTTATTCGTCAAATCAAAAAACAGATTCTGTGCAAAGTACGCGGCCCCCCAATATCCAAAAGCCAATAAAACGAAAAACATGTCATATAATGCAATAAAAAGGGCAAAATGTGGATATATAGACAGCCGCTGTATCCATGCAATGGCATGTTTGGCACGAAATTAAACCTGGGTTATAGCTTTCCACGTGAAGAAAGTAGTTACATACCTAAGTACCGTATTTCTTCGAAATACCCCCAGGGGGTTTATTTTTTCAGAGAGAGAATTTTGAGTGGGGTTAAACGATGGGGGGTATTTCGAGGGGCTTATTATTTTGAAATCCCAGTACTAAATTGTTGTTTGTGACGTACACAGACGTCGAAAAATGCGACAAAAACCGCAATGTATTTATGAGACTCTATAGACTTTGTAGACATAGACGGTATAAACCCTGAATAACATAACACAACACAGTCATTGTTTTTAACGAGTGTTCTGCGTTTCCCGGATCACAACCCGTAGCTTTTCTCATTTACGTTCTCTAAACACTATACCTATTTGGGGGGGGGGGGGGTATTTCGAGTGGGGGGAAGTATTTAGAGAAAATACGATAAACCAATTTTGCTGGAGAAAAAGCGTTCTTGCCTACTTCTGCTTAGAATTTTTATCGATGTACCGTATTTCCTCGAAATAACCCCCCCCCCTCGAAATACCCCCCTCAAAATGGGCACTATGAATTTGTGGTCCGGGAAATGCATTCAAAACACTCACTGTTACGTTAGAACATCGTTTATACCATCTACATCCTTATATAAGGCTGTAAAAACTTATTGCATTTTTCACGTTTTTCTCTCAAAATTTTCACTCTGAACAAAATAAACCCCCGGGGGGTTATTCGAGGAAATACGGTAAATATATTTGTGTATTTTCAGTCATGGAAACGTAAATATGAATATAAGCAATTGAATTTTTTGTGCTTAACATAGTCGTTAGAACGTATTTATGTACGTTTACTGAAAAAAAACGTATACTGAGTAAATACGTTTACGTTTCCTCAAGGAAAAATAACAGTACTCACATTTATGCGTACTGTTTGAAAGTACGTGAGCACTTTACTCTACTTTTTCTCTACTTTAAAGCAGAGTTGTACAAATGGTATTTTTGGACTGGTATTTTTGGAAAACGTAAACGTAAATACCTTTTCTAAATTGTGAGTATCAATACTGAAAACGTAAAATATTTCTAAAATACCCGGGTAAACGTAAAAAAAACGTAAACGTAAAAAAAACGTAAACGTAAAAATTTCTTTGAAGTGCACCACCCATAGGGTGTCAAAAAAAATTTTCTACGGAAAACGGAAAACGGAAAGGTAAAAATTTTTCACTTTACGGAAAACGGAAAACGGAAAGGTAAAAAAAAATTGTCGGCCGGAAAACGGAAAACGGAAAGGTAAAAATTTTTCGGCTGCCGGAAAACGGAAAACGGAAAGGTAAAATTTTTTCGGCTGCCGGAAAACAGAAAACGGAAAGGTAAAAAATTTTCCTGCGGAAAGGCGGAAACGGAAAACGGAAACGGAAATTTGACACCCTAACCACCCATGATCAAGTGCATTGAAGAACACTTTTGTTTTTCCTATTTCACCCATTTCTCTGCTAATACAATCACATTCTTGCTTACCTATGTTATTTATCAAACAATTACGAAGATAATTGGCCAAAAACATAAATTGTACGTATTGTATCAGAAAAAAGTTCAAAGATGCACTGTTTTTGTGCATTTTCCATACGATTTTTACGTTTTCTCTGGTACCCGGGTAATTGTGCCAGTAAAACGTAACAAAACATAATGGTATTTTTGGAAAACGTAAACGTAAACGTAAATATAAATACCCAAATAACCAGGTATTTCGGGTAAACGTAAATACGTTTTTCCAACTCTGCTTTAAAGTACGTGTTTTACTCTATTTTTTCTGTACACCTCCGGGGGGAGCAAAAAGTTCAGGTTAAATGTGACATTTTAAAAAGTACAGTACTTTTTAACAACTCTAGTGCGTAATATGCGAATGATTCTCAGATCCTCGAATGTACAGGGATTTTTCCAGTTACCGTATTTGCTTGAATAGTTCCCCCATTGAATAATTCCCCCCTCGAATAACCCCCCCCCCCCTGTAAGACGAGTGAGGAAATAATAATTCCCCCTTGAATAATCCCCCCTTAAAAGATTTGATCAATTAGTTGTAGTTTATTTTAACAAAAATGGCACATTATTGTGTTAATAATTATTTTGAAATGAGCTGATAGAAATATGCTTGAAAATTATGACAACTTGAATAATTCCCCCCTCAAAAAGTTCCCCCCTCCAAAATGTCAGACGAAATAATAATCCTTCAGGGGGATTATTCAAGCAAATACGGTATTTTATAAATGAACTCGATAGTTGATACCATACGAAGCAATGCAACACCCAACATTTTACAAAGTGCGGGACTGGCCCCAGCAAAATACAGTGCAACTATTTACAAGTGCATAGTGCAAAAGTGATTGATAGACTCATACGATTCCATGACACTTTAGACTTCCACTATAAATCTAGCATATAAATAGATATCTACAGTTGAGACGAGTCGAAAGAGCGCAATCTCCATAGTAGATATGGCATGAAATGGATACCATCTGCTTAACGCCGACACAATGTTGCACATGCGTCCAGATATATATTAAGAAATTGTACAGTAATACTAGAATAAGCGCCCAGGGGGTTCTTATTTCTTCGCGCTTTTTTTGACTGGTGGTATTCAAGGGAGAAGCTATTCTTTTCGACTTTCAGACTTTTGAGCAAAATTCACGCTGAATTTACTGTATTAATAGGGTTCCATAGATTGTAATGAAACTCCAAAAACATGGGGGATATTATTCAAGAGGAGTGCACCGCAAAAAATGGATCCGTGAAGTGTGTGGAAGCGGCTGGATACGCGTGAAGCGGCACGCTTCTACGCTTCCGCCAACATCACGAAAATCTCAGTGAAGTGTCTTCCACACGCTTCACCTAGCTTCACCGCGCGCTTCACGCGCATCCAAAATGCGGAAGACACTTCACCGCGCTAGCGCTTCCACACGCTTCCCCCATGCACACATTTGTGCGTGAGCGCCATATTAAGAGGCGTGAAGTGCCTTCACGCAGATTTTCGTGATGCGTGTGGAAGTGCAAGCATGCTTGGTGAAGCGTTCGGGAAGTGTTGGCGTGAAGACACTTCCCGACACTTCACCACGCATCCACACACCCATTTTTTGCTGTGGGGGGTGTTTTTGGCCCTCTTGGACAACGCCGGCGGGGGGGGGGGGGGGGGTAAATCAAGGGGGACGTTTTCAGGGGTTAACGGTACATCAGATAAGAGTAACCGGTATTAGTTTGCTTTGGTTGGTAAAGATTTATAACAGTTTTATATAAATAGAACAGTGTTGGGGTCTAGAACCGCGTTTTCTATTGCCTTGCAGTTAACTCAAAGTATCCAAAAACTCGGATGCCGTATTTCTTCTAATAGAAGGGCGGGTCTCTAATAGAAGGGCGTCTCCAAAAGAAGGTACACTTTTTCGACTTTATTTGGGCCACGAAATCAATAGAAGGGCGGTCTCCAATAGAATTTACAGGTAGTGCTGGAATTGTGCCAAATGCATAAAAATATATAAAAAATATCAGTGGACGCTGCAATTTAGTGGCTTTGGTCCATTGATCTGGTGCTATTTTAACACAACATGTTGTATGAACTCTACGAATGGTCATTCTTTAAAAGGTCTGTGACGCAACACCTTGAAAAACATTGGGAGAATATGAAAAAATATGCTGAAAAAATTACGAAACAAATAGAAGGGCGGTCTCCAATAGAAGGACGGATAAAAAAGTTGACGAAAAAAATAGAAGGGCGCCCTTCTATTAGAAGAAATACGGTATTAATGATTTCTTGTCCACACCGAAAAACCTTCAAAATTACAAACCATATCAGATGTAAAAAGACACTTTTCCGCACCACACAACCAAACATTCATAAATACCGTATTTGCTTGAATAATCCCCCTGGGGGATTATTATTTCGTCAGACTTTTTTGATGGGGGATTATTCAAGGGGGGGGGGGAATTATTCAAGGGGAGGAATTATTATTTCGTCAGAATTCTCAAGCATGTTTCCATCAACTCATTCGACAAAACATGCTTTATTTACACAAAAACATGCTATTCTTGTTCAAATTAGACATAAAAATTTGATCGTATGCCTTGAGGAGGGGATTATTCGAGGGGGGGAATTATTTTTTCCTCACTCATTTTACAGGGGGGATTATTCGAGGGGGGAATTATTCAAGGGGGGAACTATTCAAGCAAATACGGTAGCTTGGAACTATTCCATCAGTATTATATCAGTGCAAATCTCATGCACCAGTGATTATCTCATGTGTCATCAAAAGCTAACACAAAGTTGAAACATGGAATACAATTCAATCAAACAAGCCGTGAATGCATGCAAATATACAACACTGGGATGCCGCAACAACCATAGAAACAAAGTACTAAATATATGTAAATATTTGTGTATACTGTGCGTTCTGCATGCTGTGCAAAGAGCGCTACCGTGTTTTGATGAATAAAAACACGTGAAAAATTCCGCACGAAATTCAGCCACAATGAGGGCCATGTAAAGCAATGAAAAAAATAACTAAAATCACACTTTTTATTCAGACGTACTACGGTAGATTCCACCGCAAAGTTTCCTTTCAATAGAGCCACACTGCACAGTATACATATAATAGTAGTGCGCGGCGGCACGCTTCAATGAAATACACACAAGAATGCGGTGCGATGCGCGGTTCGCATGCACGCTGCCAATTGGTCGCGCCAGTGGATACAGGGTGGCCCAGATTTGCTGGCTGTTTTTTTTAATGGATTTTGAAAAATCTATTTTTCTTTTGACTTTTTTCTAACTGGGCAATCAAAGTCTATAATAGTCTTGCAAATTGTACATTGAGAATGTAATTGTTGCGTCTAATTCTAAAAGTCGACAGGTCCACAAATTGCGATTTTGAGTAAATAAGCTGTCTCATATTTCCATTAAGTTCCATATGTTGAGAATAAAATGTCAAATTTGCAGCCCCTGCATTCAACCTATATGTGAGAAATGGGGTGTCCATAAAATTACATTTGGTCAGAGCAAAACTGTTTTGGGGAGGGAAATGGACTTGTCGACTTCTTGCACGTGAGAACATTTTTGTTCCCGGTGACCTGGAGGCTGCCTTATGGGCAATTTATGGACTTGTCGACTTTTAGAAATCAGTGTCCACAGTGGACTTATCACATTGCTTGCTTTTTCCAACAAAAGAAGCTGAGGAAACTGGGCTCATCAACTTTTAGCCCAAAACTATGTGGACTTTTTTGCATTTTTCTAAAAAATTTCAATTTTGGCACTATTGTATATAGGCATGTGATGTCAAAAAATCATGGAAGAAATGGGAAATGTGTGGTAGTAGTTCCAAACGACGTTTCCGGGCCTAACTCGAAATTTTCATGTTTTGGACTTGTCAATTTTTAGAATCAGATACCTTAATTATCACATTGTCCTGTAAATATGATTGTCATTGGTAACTCACATGTTGTTGACAAATCAGCACACACAAAAGTGACCAATGGTCAAAAATTTCATAGGACAGGGTCACCATTAAAAATTAAGGTATTTACAGAGCACTCAATGTAAATTGATTTACACATCACTGAACTTACAGATTTCCTCTGATTATTTGCAGTTATCTGGTTTTGGGAAGTGGCTTCTCATGCCAATGATATGACAGTTAAATGATAATATGCCAATTATTCCATTCACATGGTCAAAAATGGCATACACACAACAACGTTTATTCATAAATCTGATAACTGACCAAATACACACCATCACATTTTTTCAATTGAACCACACCTCAAAAAACAAGCACTTGCTTTTCCACACTGTATGGAATCACACTGAGAGATGCATGCAGCTTTCACTGAACCTCTGTTATTCCACAACGCTATAATATATAAAAGAACACCACACTAGTTCTGCTGTGGAAATGATGAACGTTGAAAGATATTGTGGGTCGGTTGAAATTTGCCCATCAAATACCATTTGTTAAGGGAGAAATTTCTTATATGCATGTACCGTATTTCCTCGAATTACCCCCCGGGGGTTTATTTTTTCAGAGTGAAAATTTTGAGAGAAAAATGTGAAAAATGCAACAATAACCACCATTTATAAGTTTTTACAGCCTTATATAAGGATGTAGATGGTATACTTGGCAGACATGGTACTCTACAAGTAGATACGATTTGTGTCTTCGGCTGGCAGACAGCCAACTGAAAACTTATGAACTGAGACTGACTCTACACTCCACTCCACTTCATCCCGAACCGGTTCAGGGGGACTACAGGTCCCAAGCCCTGTAAAGTAAAGTGTCAAATGTGAAGTCAAATGTAAAGTAAAGTGTCAAATGTGTATCCAAATTTAATTTTTCATATTCAAATCTTATGTTTTTGTGTCCAAATCTTATGTCAAAAAATAAAATTTGTATACAAAAACAAAAGATTTGGATACGAAAAAATAAGATTTGGATACACAATTGACACTTCACATTACATTTGACTTCGCATTTGACTTTACTTTTGACACTTTACTTGACACTTTACAGGGCTTGGGATTACCACCAGTCAGCCACAGTTCAGTGTGGACTGCGGTTATGACGTCATGATGCAGTGTTACCCTCACACAAATGTAGGGTGTAAGGTCGCCCGAGTATTTAAACGATGTTCTAACGTAACACAGTAAGTGTTTTGAGCGTCTGTTATGCATTTCCCGGACCACAAATTCATAGTGCCCATTTTGAGGGGGGTATTTCGAGGGGGTTATTTCGAGGAAATACGGTGTTTAAAAGAATTCTCTTGAACCAAACATTGGGCTGGATGAAGAATACTGTGTTTTAGTCTGTCACAACTTTTAACCTACCAAAAACCTTAAAAATGTGTTGTACCTTAAAAATACTTGGTACGTCATCTGAACAAGAAACCAAGATTTTCTACTACTCATCACATTAGATCTCTCTCATCATGGGCAAATTTCGTGCGCGCACACATTTTATTCATCAAAAAACGGCAACACTCTTTTTGGACATAATCCAATCAAATCATAAAATCCAACAATTTTCCGGCAATGAATGATATTGTGTGCGCAACACGCGAATAATCTAAAGGCAGGTTGAACTGAACCTAAATATGCGAGCATTTATAGCACCTGCTTTGAGGGCACGCACGCGCATTCTAGCCGCATGAATGATTACAGGTGTGCCTGGGGGGTGGCAAAGGTATTTTCATTGGGTATTTGTGGGTATTGGTCAAAGTATCTGGGTATTTGTGAGAGTACAAAGGTATTTGTCAAGGTAGCCGGGTATTTGTGAGTTGCAACTACTGGCATTAAATTTCTGCTGTGTTGAGATGGGGATATAATTTTATTGATTTTCAATATTTGTATAATTATAAAGGTTGAGGTGAAAAATCACAAGTTTTTCAAAGCCCCAATAAGCTTCAAAGAACATATAGGTTTCTGAAATATTGTATTGACTGAGGAAATTGGCCACACACACAAAAATAATGTTATGTTAATGTAACAAAGAAGGTTGTGATAATAAAATACACATTTCACAAGCATTTCCCATCAAAAAATTTTTAATGCACTGACAGTTTTAACAAAAATTTATTCGATCATTTCAATGATAATTTTACAAGACAAAATAATTGAACTTTTTTTTTAATTACATATATTTGCAAAAAGTATATGACATTTCCCATCATATTAAACCCCAAATAAAAAAGTATTTACATATATTTAATTTCACACAAAAATACCAGTATTCTAACAACAGCATTAAAACAGCCAGAGGAAATGTGTTGGCACACGAACAACACAATATATTGCCTTAATATTACCTTGATGATCACACATTTAGCTCCATAGCTGGTGAATAAATGAGGGAATTTGCTAGGGCACTACATCACAAAATGGAGTGAGTGCTTTAGAATTCAAATGGTTCTAAATTATATCCATTTGAAACAGTTTCAGTGCTTTTAAGCGCGAGCTTTCAAGTGCCCAGAGAGCTTAGCACCAGGGGGAAATCATATGATTGATATTTCAGCATTTATGTAATGTGGCATGGCATGACTCATAATTCGAGGTTGAAGCGACGCTTGGGAAGTTTTAAAATGTCTGAGTAGTATAGAAAGCTGAAAATATAGCTGAATCTTTATAAAAATACCTTAGAGACACACAAAAAATGGGTTCGTGAAGTGTGTGGAAGTGCGCTCTGTGAAGGCACTTCCACTCACTTCCACACACTTCACGCACTTCCACTCACTTCACCTAGCTTCACGAAGACCGAAATTCGTGAAGTGCACTTCACGAACTTTTGCAGCATACTTTGCATGGTTCGTGAAGTGCCGTGAAGAATCTGGGATGTAGTGAAGTGTCTTTACGCCGACATTGCGCGTCTGCGTGAAGACACTTCAGGACACTTCACCGCGCATCACACACCCATTTTTTGCTGTGAAATGCCCTGCAAAACACAGCAGTTTCGCAATTCTCACGCATAAGGTACACCAAACACGGTCCACAGCTGGTGGCATCACTTAGTGGTAACAAAAAGTCAATGCATTTCAGTATGATTAGCGTTCGGAAAAGTGGGAAATTTGCAGAATTTACAATTGATCATAATCTCAGAAAATCTCTCAAGAAGAAAATATTAACACTGCATTACCTCGAAATACCCCCCCCCCTTTGAATTAACTCCCACCCCTAGAAGTATCAGTGAGTCTGAGTGTGCTGGGAAAACAATACCCCCACCCTAATTAAGTGATACCCCGTCTCGAATTAACCCCCCTCGAAATATCCCGAAAGTAAGCTGACGAAAAAATAAACCCCCAGGGGTAATTTCCAGGAAATACGGTAGATCCTCAACACCAAACAACATGGGAACAGGCACTGAGATAACAGACACCAGTGTAACGAGTCACTCACAGTGGCATAATACAAATCCAATTACCACTGCCGCGGAAACAGACCGGACCACACAACAACACAACCAGCGAGAAATCAACATGCTTGCAGTCAGATTACAGGGTGGTTCAGATTGCGGAAACATGGGGGGTAATAAGATAAGATGGGATGTGGTATACAATGTGGACTGCACAGTTTGCATGTGCAGGATACTTACCGTATTACCTCGAATTATCCCCCCCCTTGAATTAACCCCCCCCTCGAATTAACCCCCCCTCAAAATGGGCTGGGGAAATAATAAACCCCCCCCTCGAAATACCCCCCCCCCCAAATACAGTGTAAACAGTATGTACATAACAAATAACACAGTGTGTGAACTGTATTATGCAGAACACACGTTAAAACCGATGGCTGAGTGATGTTAGGGAAGGGTTTATGTGTATATACAGTAGTATATGCTATAAACACTCATACGCCTCTGAAGATGTTGTATTTTTCTACGTCTGAGTACGGGGAATTTTGTAAAATTTCTGGCGAAATAATAGACCCCCCCCTCGAATAAACCCCCCCCTCGAATTAACCCCCCCTCAAAATTTGCTGGCGAAATAATAAACCCCCATGGGGTATTTCGAGGTAATACGGTATGTCTTTACTTACCCAAATATCGTATTTGCTTGAATAGCCCCCCCTTGAATTATTCCCCCCTCGAATAATCACCCCTGTAAGACGACTGAGGAAATAATAATTCCCCCCTCGAATAATTCCCCCCTTAAAGTTTTGATCAATTGTGTGTGCCCATATAAACAAAAATACCACGTTCCTGTGTTAATAAAGCATATTTCATTAAATGTGTTGATAGAAACATGCTTGAATCTTTTGACGAATAAAAATTCTCCCCTCGAATAGTTCCCCACTCACAAAAGTCTGACGAAATAATAATTCCCCAGGGGGATTATTCAAGCAAATACGGTATATGCATGCGCTGCAGGATACTTATGCACCCACCTAAAACAAAACAAAATGTTTAAAAATAAAATTTCAGAGTCGAGTGTAAGAAACGCATGTTTCGTGCCTGGAAAGTGTTTTTTCTTCATTTGTTGAACAATTTTGATTTAATCGAAGATGACATCGTGATGCAATGTTCCGTTACAATAGCGCAGAACAAAATGGCGCAAGATATTGATGGCGCTTTCACATCACTAACTAAAAATAAACACCTTCCGGTCAAGTAAGCCACCCATTTTTTTCTTTCACTTCGGAAGCTATATCTCGGGCTATGATGGGTTTATAGAGCTGAAACTTTGTGAATATATACTTGAAACATCCCTCTACTCTGCATCAATGGGGGGAGGCATGGCGACAAACTACAGGGTGGGTCGCCCTATATGCAACAATTTTTTGCCAGGTTTTTCATTGTCCAAACAAGTACACCACCACTTGATTAGCTACACTAAAGGGGCTGTATCTCCAGTTGTGGAGGTGGTAGAAAGCTAAAATTTTAGGGGTATATTAGCAACACCCACCCCTACTATACACAGTGGGCAGCTCCCGTCTATCCACTACAGTTTGTGCCGCACTGTATAAAGTTGTTGTTTTTTTAAAAAGCGACCCAAGTGTCCCAAGTAAGTTCACAACCTAAAGGAATTTAAAAAAATTTTTGAGAACATACCTTATATAAAAACTGAATCCGGTTTCACCCTAGTTCTGCTAATTCAAAATTTTTTCCTTTGTTAAGCCACCCCATCATAAATGGCAGACCAAAAATTTCACTTTAAACCAATTTTTTCTTCCACACTTTAAAAGTTGGTTTACAAAGTTCAGTAGAGGAGGGTCTAAGGTTCAAAGTTACATAAACAACATGACCTCCAAAATGGCAACATAAGAGAAATTTTATTTGGGGTGAATTCTATGATGTCATAATGCTGTCATTGCAGGAACAAATTTACAGAATTTTCACTTTTTCATTCCACCCAAATAAATTTACTTATGTCACCATTTTGGAGGTAATGTTGTTTATGTAACTTTGAACTTAGACCCTCCTCTACTGAACTTTGTAAACCAACTTTTAAAGTGTGGAACAAAAAATTGGTTTAAAGTGAAATTTTTGGTCTGCCATTTATGATGGGGGTGGCTAAACAAAAGAAAAAAATTTAG
>CAXIWS010000754.1:0-16245 GCA_964036195.1 Sphaerolaimus hirsutus | reverse complement strand
CCACGGCAAAGAGCTTGGTTGTCTCGTCCCGCGGGATGGCTGTCCTGGAGTCCTTTGTCCAGGAGATGCTCGCGCGTGTTGCCAGCGAGGCCTGCGCCCTCGTCCAGGCTTCGAGGTCCACCACCATGTACGCCACCCAGGTCGCCGCCGGCACGCGCTTTGCTCTCCCCGGCGAGCTCGGCCGCAACGCCGCCGTCGAGGGGGCCAAGGCTGTGGCCAAGTTTGCCGAGAGCTCCTAAGCCAGGCAACTCTCCCCATTGGTGACGTTTGTCATCCCACTTTTCTTGTCCCCGATTACTGCCCCGGCCCCCCCCCCCCCCCCGCCCCCTGTGCAACGCTGGAGAAAAAAAGTCAGTGAGGAGAGAAGCTCCAGGACAAAAACAAACGGCGCCTAGTAGTAGCCACGGCCGTAGCCGTACGCCGGGTAGCCGTAGCTAGAGTAGCCGGAGTAGCCGCCGTACCCGTAGGACGAGTAGGACGGGTAGCCGTAGCCGCCGGCGTAGCTGCCGTACCCGTAGGTAGACGGGTAGCCGTAGCCGTAGCCGGCGCCGTAGCCGCCGCCGTAGCCGCCGTAGGAGTACGGGAGAAGGGCCATGGTTGCTTGGGTGTTTTTGTGTTTTGGTTGGCCTGTGCCTGTCCTCGGAAAGACGGATTTCAAATTTGAGCTGCGGCAGTCAAAGCTGCGCTGCTTTCCCGGATGGGCAGAAACACAGAAAAGGCGCAAAATGCAGCTGGCGGACACAAAGGCTAGTCAGAGCCCTTTGTCTTGACGTTGGCAGCCAGCCAGTCAAGGCCTTCGTAGAGCCCCTCCCCAGAGGTTGCACACGAGCCTTGGATTGTACCAGTTCCTCTGCTTCAACGCGTGCAGCCCGAGCTTGTCGGTCACCTCCGCGGTGTTCATGGCGTTGGGGAGATCCTGCTTGTTGGCAAAAACCAGCAAGCGACGCATCACGGAGCTCGTCGTCCTGCAAGATTTTTGCCAGCTCCTCGCGAGCTTGCGACACCCGATCTCTGTCGTTGGAGTCAACCACGTAGATCACGCCGTTGGTGTTTTGGTAGTAGTGGCGCCAGAGCGGGCGGAGCTTGTCTTGCCCGCCAACGTCCCAGACCGTGAACTTGATGTTCTTGTACTCCACCGTCTCGACGTTGAAGCCGATCGTCGGGATGGTCGTCACGATCTCCCCAAGCTTCATCTTGTACAGGATGGTCGTCTTGCCAGCTGCGTCAAGGCCGACCATGAGAACACGGACAGCCTTCTTGCCGAAAAGGCCAGAAAAGATGCGAGCAATGGCGTTGCCCATGGTGAGAAAAGAAAGCGAATTGAGTGCCTCCAGAAGATTTCCTGTGAGAGCACGCAGTGACGTCACCACCGCAATTATATCAAAAAATGGACCCTAAAAAGACCCCAAAAGCGCGGACGCTTTGTTTGTCTTTTATCTGCTTTTTTTCAATTCAGAGGGCTCCACTGTGGCGTGCTAGGTTGAGGTTGGGCCTTTTGGGCCATTCTTGCGCTTGGGAAGCACACGTAGCGAATGACCGCCAAGGGACGCGCGTGGAAATTGCTGGTTGAAAACTTCATCCAATTACACACCTCCGCGAACCTCTCTGAGCGTTTGCGGCTTTGGTACTTTCTGGAGCCGCGTCTGACGCGGTGTTTTTTTCCTCTGGCAGATGTGTGCTTTTTTTTGTTTTATTTTGCAGCTCCAAGAATCTGGGGTTCAGCTTTTGGCGTAGCTCGTCTGGTTTTGAGTTTGTTCTTACATACCTGACCCGAATCGCCGTGTGATCATGAAGGCACGGGGTTTGCCGTCGGCCCGTTCCTCGCACTCCGGCGGGCTCGCGGTGGGGGCTTGGGACTTCGGTCCCGGGTGTTCCGGGTGTAATTTGTGGCTGCGGTGGAGGATGCGCTCTGCGCTGAAACCACCAACCCTTTTTTTACAGAAAGAGAAACGCACGCTTTGTTTTGTCCTCTTTCGTTTTGTATTTAGCGTGTCTGTTGAAACCCAACGATAACAAAAGAAGTCAAAGCTAAGCGCGCGCAAAACAAGCCAAAAAAACACACACACACAACCAGACTGCTTGCTTTTTCAGACTTCGGCTAGCGCTGGCAGACGGCAGAGGAAGAGGGGGCAGCCAGCGCAGAGATGGAAACCGGGTCAGAAACAAAACGAACGTTTCGCTTGATCAAAGTGAGGAGAAGGGTTTGCTTCAGCGCAAACGGAATGTCCTACTTTAGAGCCGCAAAAAAAAGACGTCCAAAAAATGACATTTAGGCAAATCTTTTTTTCCCTATTGTTTTTCGTTTCGGACAACACGTCGAAAAATATTTGCCTCCCGAAAGCCGTTTAGACGTATTGTCCGAAATGAAAAATCAGTCCTGAAAAAAAAGGAAATCGTCCAACCAGGGCTCAAAGTCTCGGAACCTCGTTCTCTGACACCTGCGGGTGCACGTGGGCGCGTTTGTCGCCTCTGACGAGCGTCCGAAGAGTTTTTTCGGACCCCAGAAGCCAGGTTTCTCCCTCCCAGGGCAGTTGGTCATATCTGTCGCACTTCTGGAGAATGCATTTTTTCTGGGTTTCTGGCGCGGGGGCTGGCGCCAATGTTTCTGGGTTTTTGGCGCAGGGGATTGCGCCGGTGTGTCAATCCTTCAAGTAGAGGTGCCCCTCGGGGCCCGCACAGCTCTGGCGCTGCCGCCTGGCGACGCTCCGCTACCGAAAGAGCCGTTTAGACGTATTGTCCGAAATGAAAAATCAGTCCTGAAAAAAAAGGAAATCGTCCAACCAGGGCTCAAAGTCTCGGAACCTCGTTCTCTGACACCTGCGGGTGCACGTGGGCGCGTTTGCCGCCTCTGACGAGCGTCCGAAGAGTTTTTTCGGACCCCAGAAGCCAGGTTTCTCCCTCCCAGGGCAGTTGGTCATATCTGTCGCACTTCTGGAGAATGCATTTTTTCTGGGTTTCTGGCGCGGGGGCTGGCGCCAATGTTTCTGGGTTTTTGGCGCAGGGGATTGCGCCGGTGTGTCAATCCTTCAAGTAGAGGTGCCCCTCGGGGCCCGCACAGCTCTGGCGCTGCCGCCTGGCGACGCTCCGCTACCGAAAGAGCCGTTTAGACGTATTGTCCGAAATGAAAAATCAGTCCTGAAAAAGAAATCGTCCAACCACACCGCTTTGGGCTCAAAGTCTCGGAACAACAAGGTTCCTCGTTCTCTGACACCTGCGGGTGCACGTGGGCTCGTTTGGCCCAGGACAACTTACCAGGAGACTCGGGATGTTTTCTTTGACTCCTTCCACACAGAGAGCATTTTGTCCCGTGCGCAGAATAGAGCCCATGGCTTACTGCAAGAGTTAGCCCCAGAGTCATAATTTTGGTAAGCACCGCGATAGCGGCGGGCGTGTCACTGGATTGAGTTCCGGCTTAAGAGGCCTTCAGCCGTACTTCATCGCGCGTGGCTTCGCCCCGTAGCTTGTCAACTAGGGACAGAAACTAGCTGCGCGAAATGGGAGTTCCTCTCGTACTACCCCAGATTCCCGTCAACACGCCTTTTACTCTTCAGTAGGGTAAAACCAACCTGTCTCACGACGGTCTAAACCCAGCTCACGTTCCCTTTTGATGGGTGAACAATCCAACCCTTTACCTTTTCTGCAGGGTAAGGATAGGAAGAGCCGACATCGAAGGATCAAAAAGCAGCGTCGATATGAACTCTTGGCGGCCACAAGCCAGTTATCCCTGTGGTAATTTTTCTGTCACCTCTGACTTCGTACTCTGAACACAATGAGTACAAAGGATCGTTAGGCCTTGCTTTCACAGTCTGGATCAGTACTGAAGATCAAGAAATCAAGCACACTTTTAGCCTTATCCGCCACGTAAGATTTCTGTTCTCACTGAGTGTGCCTTAGGACACCTGCGTTAGAGTTTAACAGATATGCCGCCCCAGCCAAACTCCCCATCTGGCCAATGTCTCGCAGCCATGGGTCACGCGAAAAAACGCGCTTACCTCTCGAACCGGAAAAGCCACGGATCTCCAGAGGAGACCCTCAACCGGAAAAACCGGCGACTGCCGTCCCCATTCAATGCGATGAGCAAAGCAACGATTCGAGTAGTGGTATTTCACCGTTGGTGCAAGCACCTCCCACCTATCCTACACCTCGAATGTCACTCTACAAGTCCAGATTAGAGTCAAACTCAACAGGGTCTTCTTTCCCCGCTGAAGACTTCAAGCCCGTTCCCTTGACTGTTGGTTCGCTGGATAGTGACCAGGGACAGTGGGAATCTCATTAATCCATTCATGCGCGTCTGTAGTTAAAAGACGAGGCATTTGGCTACCTTAAGAGAGTCATAGTTACTCCCGCCGTTTACCCGAGCTTAGTAAAATCTCTTTGCATTAACATTCAGAGCACTGGGCAGGACGCACCTCGAGCCCACGACGAACTCAACATGCGTCTCTCGATGCTATGTTTCAATTAAACAGTTGGATTCCCCTTCTCAGCGCCAGTTCCAGGTTGGCTGTTCGCAATAGCCAAGTTCCGGAGATGAGCACCAACGGCAGCTCCAAAGTCGTCGACTCTCAGCCCGAAAGCCAAAAATCAACAACCCCAGAGCCGCAACTGGGATCATTACCAGCCTCAACTATCCAGCCCTTGGAGCCAAAGCTTCTCCCAAAGTTACGCTTCTGTTTTGCCGACTTCCCTTGGTCACATTGCTCCATTGACCAGAGGCTATTCACCTCGGAGTCCGGATGCGGTTATCGGTACGGACCGCCCGTGAGAGATGGGGATCTCAGGAGGGTCTTCCTTGAGGATAGCCAAGGCTCCGAACGGCACTAAAAGTGTACCGCTTTCCCTATGTGTTCAGGCACCTTTCTCCCCCTGAAAGGAAGTTCGAGGTGCCAGCAACGTCAAAGAGAAAAGAAAGCTCTCCACGGGCAAGACTACCCTGCGGCCCTCCGTTGTCAACTGCTTCGCAGCCTCTAATCCCCACGAACAGGCGTCTGAATGTTGGACAGACTTCCCTTTCCCCCATCGCCCCTGAACCCGCAACCGAAGCTACGGGCCAAAAGGCCTTTCCAAGGAGGTTTCCCTCGGGGGTTAGGACCGGCTTACCCATGTCCAAGTACTGTTCACATGGAAACCGACTCCGCTCCAGTCTTCTGTGTTCTTGACAGAATAATCGCTACTACAACCAAGATCTGCACTGGGTGCACGATCCACGCGGATTCACATCCCACGCTTCTGCTCGTGCCCCACGCTCCTCCTACGCAGCTCTGGCGTGAATCTACCAGTGTCCAGCTGGCGTACCATGGGTGAATGCGCTTCAGCATCGTCCATTTTCGGGGCTGGTGCATTCGGCAGGTGAGTTGTTACACACTCCTTAGCCGATTCCAACTTCCATGGCCACGGCCCTGCTGTCTAAATACACCAACACCCTTCATGGGGTCAGATTAGCGCATGCTTAGGTACCGTAGGTCCGCTTTCGGTTCATCCCGCGTCGCCAATTCTGCTTACCAAAAATGGCCCACATGGGAACCTGATTCAAGTCGCAGCCTCCGAGAAGCAGACTGCGCTCCGCGTCCATTTAGAGTTTGAGAATAAGTTGAGAAAAAAAACATCCCAATGCTTCTGATCATTTGCTTTACCTGACGCAACTCAAGGTTCCCAGCTATCCTGAGAGAAACTTCGGAGGGAACCAGCTACTAGATAGCTCGATTAGTCTTTCGCCCCTTTACCCAGATCTGACAAGCGATTTGCACGTCAGCATTGATTCGGACGTCCACCAAGGTTTCCCCTGGCTTCCTCCGGCCCAGGAAAAGTTCGCTATCTTTCGGGTCCCAGCGAATGTGCTCAACTTCAGATCCTTTTCACGTACGATCAGGACCGAGTTCCACTGCGCCGAGCTCAGGTGCCCGGTTGGTGGAGTCACTTTCATTTCGCGTTGCTTGGCTTCAATCACCATAACACTCGCACATTCGGTAGACTCCTTGGTCCGTGTTTCAAGACGGGTGATAAGAGGTCAGCAAACGCCTGCAGTGTTGCCGGTTATCCGCTAGCTGTACAACGGCCCAAAGAGGGCAAAGACCACCTCCACGTGGGAAATGATGCTTTGTTCCCCAATGGACCGCCGGACACCCAGAGAGTCCCCGGTTCTCCTTCGTCCCGCGCCACGCTGCGGAGCAAGGTCGAAACCTTCCACCAGGCGGACCTGAGAAGAACTGTTAGGCCTCTGCAGATGGCACGAGACGACGCAGGCTACCTCGACTCGAGGGGTTGTCGTGAACCCTCTTACCCTTGTCGCCCAGCGATGTCAGAGACTTTTCACTCTTTTTTCAAAGGTCTTTTCATCTTTCGCTTGCGCTACTTGTTCGCTATCGGTCTCGGTGCAATATTTAGCCTTCGCAGGAATACACCTGCGTTTTTGTGCAGCAGTCTCAAACTGCACGACTCTGAGGGGCGGAAAGCGTGGCGAACTTCGGAGCGACCGGACAGACAGGACGATCGCCTTCTGTGGTGAATCTTTCGGGAGTCGCTTTATCCGGCTTCCAAAGCTCTGCAATCCTCCCTTTGCACTACAATTCCGTGGCTTCCGGTTCCATCCACCACGGATTCAAGCATAGGCTTTGCCCTGTTCACTCGCCGTTACTGGGGGCATCACGGTTGTTTTCTTTTCCTCCGCTTAATGATATGCTTAAGTTCAGCGGGTTTTCTTATGCTGCAGAGGTCAGCAAGAAAAGTGTTGTTGGGTGCTTCTCGTCTTTGTAGAAGAGCAAGGGCTCTGCCAAAACTTGAGGGTCAAGGCAGGCTCGTCTTCTGACGGGCGAGCTTGCACACATCTCAGGGCTGAGCGCGCGCAGCTTCCCGAAGGAAGCAACACAGGCCACTCGACCCCGTATCCTTCTTCCCAACTGGTTGTTGGAAAGAAGATGGATTGCGCAAAGCAACAACACTCTGCAGCACATGGCCGACCGGGAGATTGTCGGACCGCAATTTGCATTCAGAAAGTTGTCAGCTCCCGGGAATCTGCAAGTCGTGACACTTGTCGCACTTTGCTGCGTCCTTCATCGATCACCGAGCCAAGACATCCATCGCTGAGCGTTGTCAGCAAAAAAGGGGGTTGGGCAGAGCTGTTTTCAAGGTCCGTCTGCCCTGTCGGGAAGGAAACAGTTGGCATGTGCAAAGCACACACTTTTTCTGTGTCCAAGAATGATCCTGCTGCAGGTTCACCTACAGCAACCTTGTTACGACTTTTGCCTCTTCTAGGTTGCGAGTATTGCCCGATTTTGGTCACACGCCGCCGTAAAGCGACGTACGACCTCCAAATGGCTCTACTCACAACCCATTACAGGCAACGACGGGCGGTGTGTACAAGAACCAGGGACGTATTCGGTGCGTTCTGATGAAACGCGCCTACAAGACATTCCTCGTTCATGGAGAATAATTTCAAGCATCAATCCCCAGCACGACTCCGGCTCAAAGTTTCCCCGGTACCTTCGGACCAGGTTGCGGACAAGAAAGCTCGCTGTCGGAGTCAGTGTATTGCGCGTGCAGCCCAGCGCATTTAGGAGCATCACAGACCTGCTTTGGGCTCTCGTTTCAATGCGTTTTTGTTCCGCATAATCCCAATAAGTAAATGTCCGCCTTCTCAGCGCCGCATGAAAACGCACCGAGAGGCACGCCCCACACGGCAACTTAAAGCGAAAGCGGTCTCTAGTAATTGGCAGAGATCTCGTTCGTTATCGCAATTAAGCAGACAAATCACATTCACCAACCAGAAGCGGCCATGCACCACCCTTCACGGAATCAAGCAAAGGCTTTAACTTGGCAATCCTGACCGTGTCCTGTGCTGGTAAAATTTCCCGTGTTGAGTCGAATTAAGCCACACAATCCACGACTGGTGGTGGTTCTCCGTCAATTCCTTTAAGTTTCAGCCTTGCGAATGTACTCCCCCCGGAACACAAAGACTTTGATTTCTCGAAAGGGAAGGAAGGTGCCGATCAGGTCAAGAAAAAGAGCACTGACCGATCCCAAGTTTGCAGCATTTAAGGAAAGGACTACGAGGGTGTCTAATCCTCTTCGATCCCCTATCTCTCGTCCTTGATTAATGAAAGCACAATAGCCGAGTGCTTTCGCTGATGTCAGTCTTGGAGGGGTCTCAGTATTTCACCACTCACCCTCCAGTACTCACGGCCCCCTGTGCTCCTCTTGATCCCGGAAGTGAGAGAGTGCCACCCAAGCACGAGGCTCAAGTGGACAGCTCTCCGCACATATTTACCTCACTTAAGGTTAAAAACCAACAAAGAAGGCCTCAAGCGGTCGATCCCTTGTCATTCCATGCTTTAACATTCAACCAAACAAGTGGTTGCCTTGAACACTCTGTTTTACTCACAGTGACGTCTGCGGGCGAGCCGTTGGAGCGTGAAGACTCCGAAGTTCGCCACTGCCCCCGAAGGAACAATGACGTGGCTTCCGTTCCCGCATACAACAGAGCACCGCCAGAGCGGAGAGCCAGGTCCGCCCGGAACGGAAGAACCGAACCGGAGGTTGGTCTCCAGGCGATGCCCTCAAATCCAACTACGGGCTTTTTAACCGCAACAACATTTATATACGCTCCTGGAGCTGGAATTACCGCGGCTGCTGGCACCAGACTTGCCCTCCAGTAATTCATCAGTGTCTACTAGATACAGTTCATTGCAATCTCTGGTGTTCAGCTGAACAACAAAGTTATTATTTTTCGTCGCTGCCTCGCCAGTGTTGGCATTGGGCAATTTGCGCGCCTGCTGCTGACCGTAGTCATGGTTGCCGTTTCTCAGGCACCCTCTCCGGAATCGAACCCCAATTCCCCGTTACCCGTCAGCGGCAAGGTAGTCAACTATGCTACCTTCAACCTGATAGGTGGTAAATTCGTCCAACATCGCGCGAACGCTTTCGCGACATTCGCCTGCCTCAACAATCGAAACTGCCTTTTACGGCGTCGGTTTTTGTTTCGGCGAAACGCTCCCCGCACCGCAGACAAGAAGTTACCCCCCTGCCTGCTTTGATGGTAGCGAGGATCTTCGGACAGGTATTAGCCCCGCAGTTAGCGGGGTTATCCCAATGGGATGGCGAGTGCGCAACCTTCGTTGGGTAGATAATAAACCGTTTAATGAGCCGTACACAGACCTCTCCAGCCGAAGCCGGAGTACTCTCACACTTGCATGGCTTAGTCCTTGAAACAAGCATATGACAACTGGCAGGATCAACCAGATTTGTTGTGGAGCATTCGCGGAGCGAAGCACCCACATTTCAGAGTGGCAACCCCTCCCGCGAACGGGGAGGTGCCCTGTAAGGTTGCTCGAAAGCGACCTTTGTGCTTTTTCCCGCTTCAGTGAGTGGTTCTCACCACGTTTGGCTTCGCCGCACCCTGTTAAAGGTGCCAGCGTCCAAAAAAGCGCGACGATTGCGCAATTACTCCGCCTTGGGATGCAAAGACAGTGCTCGATGCAACTGCCTTGCAATTTCTGACTTTCTTCTGTATTGAGAAAGGTGCAGGAGTGACCCTGACCTTCTCGCTGGGGGAGTTCCCCCTAGCATCTCGCCCTCCAAAAAAATGACACTTAGGCAAATCTTTTTTTCCTTTTTTTCATTTCGGACAACATGTCAAAAGAGATTTGCCTCCGGCTCTAATTTTGGCTAATTTTTGACCGTTCGGCAAATGTTTGTTTTTCATTTCGGAGAAGCGTCTTTCGCTGAAAAATTGCATTGCGCTGAGTTTTCATTTCGGACAACACGTCTAAAAATATCTGCCTGTCAAGGGTTTGACCAAGATTTTTTTGACGTCAAAAATATGACATTTAGGCAAATCTTTTTTGACTTTAAAAATATGACATTTAGGCAAATCTTTTTTGACTTCAAAAATATGACATTTAGGCAAATCTTTTTTGACTTCAAAAATATGACATTTAGGCAAATCTTTTTTGACTTCAAAAATATGACTTTTTTGCGGGCTCTAAAGTAGGACATTTCGTTTGCGCTGAAGCAAACCCTTCTCCTCACTTTGATCAAGCGAAACGTTCGTTTTGTTTCTGACCCGGTTTCCATCTCTGCGCTGGCTGCCCCCTCTTCCTCTGCCGTCTGCCAGCGCTAGCCGAAGTCTGAAAAAGCAGTCTGTTCTCTGTGGTTTTGTGTGTGTGTGTTTTTTTGGCTTGTTTTGCGTGCGCTTAGCTTTGACTTCTTTTGTTATAGTTTGGATCCAACAGGCAGGCCGAATGCAAAACGGCTCTAAAGTAGGACATTCCGTTAGCGCTGAAGCAAACCCTTCTCCTCACTTTGATCAAGCGAAACGTTCGTTTTGTTTCTGACCCGGTTTCCATCTCTGCGCTGGCTGCCCCCTCTTCCTCTGCCGTCTGCCAGCGCTAGCCGAAGTCTGAAAAAGCAGTCTGTTCTCTGTGGTTTTGTGTGTGTGTGTGTGTTTTTTGGCTTGTTTTGCGTGCGCTTAGCTTTGACTTCTTTTGTTATAGTTTGGATCCAACAGGCAGGCCGAATGCAAAACGAAAGAGGACAAAACAAAACAACACCAAGCACAAAACGCATGTTTTGGGCCTCTTTTTCTTTTTTATTGCGTCTCAAAAAAGCCAAACCGAAGCGCTAAGCTGGCCAAGAGGAGCTCTGCTGAGATCTCCAGAGGCTTGCCAGTGCCTTTTGGGTGGACCCCTGGCCCTGTGTGTCTGGGGCGTCCCTGCGTGTTCTTTTTGACAAGAACCAACTGTGTCGGCGCGGCTGGGGTCAGTCTATAGCTCCGATCTGAAATTTTCAATCGTATCTGAGTCCCAGCTTGGCTGGCCTGCCTTCCACCCAAGGTGAAAGGGTGTAAAGAAAAGGTGGCCTCTCCTTTTCTACGCCGCATCTCACCATAGGTTCCGCTTTGGTGGAGAGGTGACATGGTCCGAGCCTCCCGGTTCCTGGGCCCCAAAGTGTCACAAGGGGCCTGTCTGTGGTTCTGAGGCTTTCCCGACACACAGGAGATGCCCCTCGGCCAAAACCCGGAGTCTGCCGGGCAGCGCGATGCCGAGCCCCACCTCGCTCCGCGTCCCCCCCGTCGCCCACAGCCTGGGGCCGTTTAGCGCCTCTTTTTGGAGTTTTAGGGCCTCTTTTTCTTTTTTATTGCGTCTCAAAAAAGCCAAACCGAAGCGCTAAGCTGGCCAAGAGGAGCTCTGCTGAGATCTCCAGAGGCTTGCCAGTGCCTTTTGGGTGGACCCCTGGCCCTGTGTGTCTGGGGCGTCCCTGCGTGTTCTTTTTGACAAGAACCAACTGTGTCGGCGCGGCTGGGGTCAGTCTATAGCTCCGATCTGAAATTTTCAATCGTATCTGAGTCCCAGCTTGGCTGGCCTGCCTTCCACCCAAGGTGAAAGGGTGTAAAGAAAAGGTGGCCTCTCCTTTTCTACGCCGCATCTCACCATAGGTTCCGCTTTGGTGGAGAGGTGACATGGTCCGAGCCTCCCGGTTCCTGGGCCCCAAAGTGTCACAAGGGGCCTGTCTGTGGTTCTGAGGCTTTCCCGACACACAGGAGATGCCCCTCGGCCAAAACCCGGAGTCTGCCGGGCAGCGCGATGCCGAGCCCCACCTCGCTCCGCGTCCCCCCCGTCGCCCACAGCCTGGGGCCGTTTAGCGCCTCTTTTTGGAGTTTTAGGGCCTCTTTTTCTTTTTTATTGCGTCTCAAAAAAGCCAAACCGAAGCGCTAAGCTGGCCAAGAGGAGCTCTGCTGAGATCTCCAGAGGCTTGCCAGTGCCTTTTGGGTGGACCCCTGGCCCTGTGTGTCTGGGGCGTCCCTGCGTGTTCTTTTTGACAAGAACCAACTGTGTCGGCGCGGCTGGGGTCAGTCTATAGCTCCGATCTGAAATTTTCAATCGTATCTGAGTCCCAGCTTGGCTGGCCTGCCTTCCACCCAAGGTGAAAGGGTGTAAAGAAAAGGTGGCCTCTCCTTTTCTACGCCGCATCTCACCATAGGTTCCGCTTTGGTGGAGAGGTGACATGGTCCGAGCCTCCCGGTTCCTGGGCCCCAAAGTGTCACAAGGGGCCTGTCTGTGGTTCTGAGGCTTTCCCGACACACAGGAGATGCCCCTCGGCCAAAACCCGGAGTCTGCCGGGCAGCGCGATGCCGAGCCCCACCTCGCTCCGCGTCCCCCCCGTCGCCCACAGCCTGGGGCCGTTTAGCGCCTCTTTTTGGAGTTTTAGGGCCTCTTTTTCTTTTTTATTGCGTCTCAAAAAAGCCAAACCGAAGCGCTAAGCTGGCCAAGAGGAGCTCTGCTGAGATCTTTGTGTTTTGTGTGTGTGTTTTTTTGGCTTGTTTTGCGTGCGCTTAGCTTTGACTTCTTTTGTTATAGTTTGGATCCAACAGGCAGGCCGAATGCAAAACGGAATAGGACAAAACAAAACAACACCAAGCACAAAATGCAGCGCCGCTGAAGGAACCAATCTGAGGCCTCGCTTTGAGCTGCGTTCATCGGTTTCTCGCTGAGCTTCGAGGTTCAGTTCTTCATCTTGGTTCAGGCGGAGTTTTTTCGGTGAGCCGAAAACGGAAACGAACTCAAAAACAGATCCTGCTTGGAGTACGTTCCTGACCGGGAGAACCCAGAATCTTAGCCCGGTGTGTCTTTTGCTCAGCTCCTGTTTTGTTGAGAAGCGCAGAGCATCTCACCCTTAAAACAGGGCACAAAAGCCAAGGTTATTTTTCCTCGCGTGTGTACGGCCATACTACGTGGAAAGCACCGTATCCCGTCCGATTTGCGAAGTTAAGCCACGTCAGGCCCGCTGAGTACTGAGGTGGGTGACCACTCGGGAAACGTGGGTGCTGTACGCTCTTTTAACCACGACCTCCTCTGCTTCTGGAAGATTTTTTTTGCTTTTTTTGCGGTTATGGGGCTCAGAAAACTCTTCCAGTGACAGCAGGAAGCCGTCGCAATCGGACCGGATTCGTCCGGCATCCGTTAAAATTGGAACGATACAGAGAAGATTAGCATGGTCCCTGCGCAAGGATGACACGCTTCAATCGAGATGGTATCGATCCCTTTTTTAGCCAGCTAAATTGATTTTGGACGCCTTTCTGAGAATTTTATGGGCCTCTTGTGGTTTGTTTTGCTAAGCTTGACGCTTTTTGCAGGTTATTTTGAGCTGCAGCTGCTCTTTGAAACTAAGAAAGGAAGTCGCCAGATGCCCCTACAACGAATCTACTGTTCGCCTTTTACTAACAATAGCCGTGTAGGGGCACCGCACGGCGCAGAACAATTTGTTTCGAGGGCAGGTCCCCGCATTTTTGACCCCTTTTCTTCCGCCAGGCTCCCCCAAGCTCGGAGGTTTCCAAAAGAAGCCGAGCACAAAAGTGCCACAAAAAGCAACGGCCAGCGGGTCGGTGCTTACTTCTTGGACTTGGCCTTCTTGGCCCTCTTGACCTCGGTGCCGAGCACCTGGTAGCCGCGCTTGCGGAGAGCGAAGTTGACGTCCTTCAGGGAGATCGTCGAGCGCTTGAAGCAGTCCTTGTACATCAGGGCGTAGTAGACCACAGACTCGCAGAAGGACTTGCACACATCCCTCGCGCTCTCGAAGATCTGGGCAGAGACGCGCTTGCAGCCGGCGCGGCGCGCCAGGCGGCGCAGAGCGGGCTTGGTGATGCCCTTGATCGAGTTGGTGAAGAGCTTCTTGTGGCGCTTGGCGCCCGCCTTGCCGGCACCGGCGTCGCTCTTCTTGGAACGGCCCTTCTTGGCCTTCCCGGAACCAGTAGAGGCAACCATGATGAGAAGGGAAAGAGACGAAAAGGTGGAAACGGGCTGGTGGTGAGGGGTGCGACACCCAGCCCTCCTCTGCAGAAGACAACACCGTGCTTAGTTTTGTTGTTTTTTGGCTGGCTGTGAAAAAATGCTTGTTTTTGGTTTTTTTACGTTGTTTTTTTGAACAAAAGGTGCTTAGTTTTGTTTTTCTCGGACAGAAGGACAGACAGAAAGACAGACAAACTAGGTCGATTGGAGCTTTTCCGGCGGTCTTGCCCTCACCTTCTCTCGCTTCCATTCGTTCAAAGACATGGCTCGCTCCAAGAGGACCAGCAGCGGCGGGGCCGCGCCGGCGGGCAAGGCCCCGCGCAAGTCGAAGTCTGGCGGCAGCGGCAAGCGCAAGCAGCGCCGCCTCCGCGTGACGGTCCCGCGCACCAAGAAGCGCAAGGAGGGCGTGAAGAAGCCCTTCCGCTTCCGCCCGGGCGTCCTGGCCATGCGCGACATCAAGCGCTACCAGGCGAACACCCAGTGCCTCCTCCGCCGTCTGCCCTTCCAGCGGGTGATCCGCGAGATCTGCCAGGAGTGGAAGAGCGACGCGAGGTTCCAGGCCTCTGCTCTTCTGGCTCTCCAGGAGGCCACCGAGGGCTTCATGATCCACCTCTTCTCCGACATGAACGCGCTTGCCGTCCACGCCAACCGCGTCACCGCTCTGCGCAAGGACCTTTCCCTCGTTCTCGGCGTCTTCCGCCGCGACATCAACGCCCACGGCGCGCCCAAGACCCCGCTCGAGACCGGCGAGACCGGCCTCGACGAGAAGGACGAGCGCGTGGTGCGGATGATGTACCGCCGCGTCAAGCGCGCGGAGTGGCTCAAGGCCGACTCCGAGCGCCGCTCCTCCAAGAAGAAGAAGAAGGCGTAAGCCAGCCGTGCTTCGATTTTGGTGACTTCTGTCATCCACCCTGTTTTTACCCCACGTACCTCCACCTCAAAAAAAGCGGGGTGTGGACATGGTCCCTTTAGGGGGCAGGGGGGGGGGGGGGGGGGTTGGTGGCTCAAAAACAGAAATGGGAAACAGCGACGCGCGTTGCCTCGCTAGAAGCACTTCCTGTGGACAATCTGCGGGCCAGACTCGTCGTACTCCTCCTTCTTGATCCACATCGTCTGAAAGGTCGAAAGCGAGGCCAGAATGGAGCCGCCAATCCAGACAGAGTACTTGCGCTCCGGAGGCGCAACGACCTTGATCTTCATCGTGTTGGGCGCAAGGGCGGTCAGCTCCTTCGTCATCCGCTCCGGGAGCCCCTCGTACATCGTGGTGCCGCCGGAGAGGACGACGTTGGCGTAGAGGTCCTTGCGGACATCAATGTCGCACTTGTTGATCGAGTTGTAAGTCGTTTCGTGGATGCCGACCGACTCGAGCCCAATGTGGTTGGGCTTGAACAGCGCCTCCGGGCAGCGGAAGCGTTCGGAGCCCACGGTGATGATGTTCCCGTCCGGAAGCTCGTACTGCTTCTCCAGGGTGGAGCTGGAGTTTGCGATGGACATCTCCTCGTCGAAGTCCAGCGCAACGTAGCACAGCTTCTCCTTGCCGTCGCGGACGATCTCGCGCTCCGCAGAGGTAGTGAAAGTGTGCCCCCTCTCCATCAGCAGCTTCATCAGGTGGTCCGTCAGGTCGCGCCCTGCCATGTCGATCCTGAGAACCGCGTGGGGCAGAGAGTAGCCTTCGTATATGGGGACTGTGTGCGTGACGCCATCCCCGCTGTCCATGACGATGCCGGTCGTCCTCCCGGAGGAGTAGAGCGAAAGGACAGCCTGGATGGACACGTACATCGCAGGCACGTTGAAAGTCTCGAACATGATCGTCGTCATCTTCTCGCGGTTGACCTTGGGGTTCATCGGGGCTTCTGTGAGAAGCACAGGGTGGTCCTCCGGGGGCGACGCGGAGCTCGTTGAAAAACGTGTGGTGCCAGATCTTCTCCATGTCGTCCCAGTTGGTGACGATGCCGTGCTCGATCGGGTACTTGATGCGGAGAATGCCGCGCTTCTGCTGCGCGTCGTCGCCGATGTACGCGTCCTTCTTTGCTGTCCCCATCATCGCGGACTCCGTCTTTGGCCGTCCGACGATCGAGGGGAAGACAGACCGCGGCGCGTCATCGCCAGCGAAGCCTGCCTTGCACATGCCAGAGCCGTTGTCCACAACCAAAGCCTGTTGCTCGCCTTCTTCGGCCATGACGACAGAAAGACGGGAGAGAAAGCCGGTGGGGGAAGGGGAGAAAGCAAGGAAGTGAGTGTGTACAGACTCCTGCAAAAGCAAAATTGTGCACGGAAATCATAAAAAACAAGACATAAAAAAAAAAAGGGCCTCTTCGCTTTTTTTTGGTTTTTTTTGCTTTTTTTCAAATCAGAAGAGCAAAATAACACCTACCTCTTCTGTGTGGCGTTGTTCGATGCATACCTTCTCGGCCTTTTGGCTCTGATCAAGTGTAGTATCTGTTCTTATCAGCCCAATATCTGATACGCT
>CAXIWS010000753.1:0-32130 GCA_964036195.1 Sphaerolaimus hirsutus | reverse complement strand
TTCAAACTTTTCCCTCCCATCCACATAAATCACCGCATGAAGAATGATGCACGCAAATTCAAAGGTCCATATCTTGACCATTTCTTGGCCGATTTTCGTCAATGAACACTTAAAATGATCAGAATAACCTGAAAGTTTCATTTTCATTGTCAATTTATCAATGTATTTGATGAGATTTCTCATACAATAAAATAATGCGAATTCTTGTGTGTAATTATTATGGTGAAATGATATATAAATGAAATGACTATGAAAATAAAATCTTCAGGTTATTTTGATCATTTTAACTGTTCATTGGCACAAATCGGCCAGGAAATGGTCGAGATATGAACTTTTAAATTTGCGTGCATCGTTTTCATGTGGTGATTTATGTGGATGGGAGGGAAAAGTTTGAAGAACTTTTGATTGGAAAGAGATATTGAACTCATTCTTTTGGTATACTACTTCTAGTGGTCTAAGGTATACGATAACATGTTCAGAAAAATTTATTTTTCGCGTTTAAAAACTGGGTCAAATCGTCATTAGGAATTTAGACATCACTAATCCGACAGGAATCTACAGGTCGTTCCGATCATTTTAAGTGCTGAACGGTCAAAATCGGCCCAGAAATGGCCGAGTTATTAACCTTCAAAGTCGATCGACAGGATCGGCCACGTAAATTGACCATGTTTTTAATAGACCCCCCCTTATCTCGGCACTGGGGGGTTATTCGAGGAAAAATTTTTTTTGTCATATCCCCGACCACAATCCATGACATACTCGAACGGCATCAAATCGGCCAATGTACGATGGAATGGGAGGAGACGAAAGTCTGGAGACCCCCCCCCCCCCTAAAATGCCACCCTCGATTTATTCTATGGGTCCCGGTCCGGCAAATTCAGAACGACTTGGACAGTTCAAGTTTGTTCCGGTTACCGGTTACTTTTTGAAGTAGAGAAAGTTTTCAAGATTGAGTCATGGTTGCTGCCTGTTTACTTATTTCTTTCCGCTCTACAATCTGCGGCAATAAATGTCATTACACCTATGGCATAACATTGATCGACATTTTCATTACCAGGTAATTTTTTATTAACTAGGATTTGCAATTGGCATATCTTTATTACACTGTGTATGTGTAGGCATGCAAGTAAGTTTACTACGGCGGGTCCTAAGATTAAATGTATGATAGATCATTTTACCATCACAAGTTGAGATATGAATACATACCAATCGTTCTAGGTTTCAGATAAATAATTTGATAAAAGTAGCAAAATACTTGCAAAATCTATTTGCGGATCATTTGCAAAATCTATTTGCAAAATCTATTTCCTTGCAGATAAAAAGTCAGTCTAGAAGCCAGCCTGATCTCCCTGTCAGTGTCAAGGCACGTGACAGGAAAATTTTCATTTGGAACATCTGAAATGTTGGCTAAAATTTGTCACGCCCATTACTATGTAGGATTGGTATCTTGAAATATTGATATATGTAGGTAGCTCCACACCAGCTATATTATCTAAAGGCGCTGGAACAAACTCCACACACTGTCAAATGATATAAAAATTGTCAAGTCATTCATGGGTATAATGAGCTGTAACTTTCTTAAGTGATAAAAATACTTACCGTATTTCCTCGAAATACCCCCCCCCTGAAGTAACCCCGCCCCCCCCCTCGTAATACCCCCCGTCTGGAATTATGCACATCATGTATGCAATGTATATCTTCATGGGGTGTATATATTGGTCGCTTTTTGTATCGCAGCTACACGTATATTTACTCATTTGTGTAGCGATGGACGTTGATTATGTCCAAATATACCCTACTTGGACACGTTGATTACCGGTTTTGGGTATATAAAAGCGTACTCCTTACTATGAATTTCGTGAAAATTTCTGACGAAATAATAAACCCCCCTCGAATAAGCCCCCCTCGAAATACCACCCTCAAAATTTCCACTCTGAAAAAATAAACCCCAGGGGCCAGATTTAATTCTCCCTACAGATTTGTAGGGTAGGGCGTACGCCCGATAGATTTTTTAAAGTTCAGCCGCATCGAAACACATGCACCGAGAGCAAGGCGGTTTGTAAAATATACGAAACCATCCCTTAAGGTCGCCGATATTGCAATATGACGTATATCGCTTCGATTTTGGCCCGGAAATCACTATTTCGTCATTTCTTGTATTTTGTCTGGAGGGTTAATCGCATAAGTCGCGCTTTTGTACGCTCGTGCATGCATTTCTTTCTTGTCGCTGCCCTCATGGTTTCGGTTGCAGACAGTGAACACTAAAAAAGTGACCACCTGACTACACAAAAGCGCGACTTATGCGAATAACCCGCCTGACAAAATAAAATAAAAAACGAATTGGCAGACGGCCACGAAATGACGAAATCGTGATTTCCGAGCCAAAATCGAAGCGATATACGTCATATTGCAATATCGGCGACCTTAAAGGATAGTTTCGTGTATTTTATGAAACGCCTGGCTCTCGGTGCATGTGCGTCGATGCGGCTGAACTTTGAAAAATCTATCGGGCGTACGCCCTACCCTACAAATCTGTAGGGAGTATTAAATCTGGCCCCTGGGGGGTATTTCGAGGAAATACGGTATAATTAAGGCTGTAGGTATTAAATATTGACATAATGATTGAAGCTGCTATTGATATAGAACAGTGACAATAAGTCTAACTTTAATTTTCTAATCAGTTAGAACAATAGTCATTCTTTCTGTTTTTCTTGTTTCTTGAAAATGCCTGGAATTGACCCCCGATAAAAGCAATAATACACAAATATATAGTATTTATTTCTAGTAAATTCATGTAAGTGTACAACCATAACATTTTCCCACAGCTTATTATCTGCCCCGGTATTGAAGAAGATGCCGTATTTTGTCAAATATAGTCCACCAATATTTGCAATGGGATTTATTCAAGAACTTATCCACAAAACTATATACCAATTTTGGATCATATTTATTGTAAAGCTACACAATAAATGTCCAGATAGAGCAGCAACATAAATACTGGAAAACATGGTAACCATTATTTGCAGTTTATAGTATTGGTTACATTTACTATTTATAACACCTTTCATTTGCATTTGAAGGTGACTAGGCACAACTTTCCAGACCAGAACCCCCCCCCCCCCCGTTAGCAGAAAGACGCGTATAAATTTCTAGGCACCCTAATGCTGCGATTACAGCTCGGACGTAAAATTGACTGGCGTAAAATTGATTTTTGGGCGTAAAATTGATTACAGGTGACTGGATAAAGATATGGCGTTGTAATTTAGTCAAAGAAAGCGCACATGCAGATGTTGCTTGTGTCCAAAGCTCATCAGTTTATTTTAATTGTACTAGAAGTGATGAATTTTGGCACAAATTTTTTTAATTTTACACCCTAATTTTACGCAACTTACAGTGCACAATTGAAAAAATTGTGCTAAAATTCATAACTCCCAGTACGATTAAAATAAACTCATGAGCTTTGGACACAAGAAACGTCTGCATCTAAGCTTTCTTTGACTGAAATAACAATGTCATATTTTTATCCATTCATCTGTAATTGATTTTGCGCCCGGTCAATTTTACACCCATGTTGTAATCGCAGCATTAAAGAAGAGATTTGTGTGCCGTGTGGGCAGTCGAAAAGAGTTCACACACACTATTGAGTCAACTACCGTATTTCCTCGAAATACCCCCCGGGGGGGGGGGGGGGTGATTGTTTCATAGTGCTCCCGAGAGTAGGGTTGGCCGATGTTTTTTTTAAACGTTTTTTTTATTAAAAAAACGTTGTTTTTTTAAAAAACATGACGTCCGAAATGTTTTTTTTTTTTTTAAACATCGGCCAAAATTTTTAGTACTAAGCACTAGGTATTTTGCAAAATTTTTGCGCGCAAGAGCGCAATTTCACACACAAATTGACATTGGTGGTTGTTTTCATTGGTTTTGTTGCATTTTTAGTATCAAAACATCCATTTCTATGTGCTACCATGGGTGAATAAGCCGACATATGTTGCTGTAATATATAATATTGAGGTAATGTGCTTCCATGTACCTCCACAGTGTGTAACTTCACTCCCAAAGTAACAACCTCCTTTTATAACCTTGTTTGATCACCATTCCGTGCCAAACTTTACCTGAAGTCACGAACATTCGACTATAAGGCGATATACGAACGATATGTCGATGAAAAATGGATATTTTTGACACAAATCACCACTTATAATGCTATCCCATGGCTCCACAGCCATTATATTGTCATATTTAACATCACAGAGTATTGCCAGTGTCTGATATACCTATATATGTTGACACTAGGTCATATCTGGGAGCTTTTAAAAAAAACGTTTTTTTTTTAAAAAAACATCGAGTTAAAAAAAAACGTTTTTTTTCCAACCCTACCCGAGAGGGGGGGGGTTAAACGAGGGGGGGTATTTCGAGCGGGGGTTATTATTTCACAAGAACTTTTTTGAAATCCTAGTACAAAATCGTTGTTTGTGATGTGCGCTGGGGTAGAAAAATGCATCAATAACTGACATGTAAAGACTCCTGTAGACAAATATTAGTACGTAGATGGTATAAACACTGTTCTAACGTGATTCCGACATTGTTTTAACGTGTGTTCTGCACTACGCAGAACACGAACTGCAGTATTTGTCATGTACGTTCTTTTTACACTCAATTTTTTTTTGGGGGGGGGGTATTTCGAAAGGGGGGGGTGATTGTTTCATATTGGTCTCGAGAGGGGGGGGTATTTCGAGGAAATACGGTATGTAAATTTTGGTTAATCATGCGATTTCAACTTTCCTTTGTGATAGAACATGTCCATTTTAACACGTGTCACTTAATTTCCATTGTTTCTATTAAGTGTGATGCTTAATTTTTTTGTGGTTTTCAGTTGACATTTGGTTGACATTTATTTGCGATATCAACTAGCATGTGTGGGCACAATATGCTGGTAAATTCGTTACATAATCTCACGCAAAGGCATTGGTGCGTTCAGCAGGTTGTATGGGTTGTTTCTGAGGCAAACCCATTAATTTCAATTGATACTATAAAAGTGAAATAAACGAAAAAAAATTTTGTTTGCACTATGGTTCCGCTACTGGTTAGGCTTGTTCGTACTCGTAGATATTTGAAATGACAACGATTGTAAAATAAATAAATGCTTGATATTCACGCATGTGCAAATTTTTTTTAAATATCCGTTTTATTGTAAATAATTATGTCAGTGCTTTTGGCGCAAAGCGAGATCCATCTTCTAAATACATATTTATCAACTTACTCGCCTTCAGTTAGCCGTTCATTAAGATACATAGTTAGGCATCTTCCCCGGTCCGATTCGACGGAGGGATCTTTCAAGGGCGAAATTTTTTCACTTATACAAACCAATTTGATGTTCTTCAAACATTTATCTAAGTTAGAAGTTACATTACTACCTAATTGGTTTAAGCACTGATTGGCCATGGCCATGGATAAAATGGCCATTTTTCACTGTTTTTTCACTTGACACATTTTCAAGTGATTTTCAGATATGAGTGAAGTGAAAAAAGTTTACTAATGTCATTGCGCAACTTTTTTTCACTTTACTCATATCTGAAAATCACTTGAAAAAGTGCCAAGTGAAAAAAACGGGCATATGTGCGTATCGGGCACGTGTGCGTATCAGGCCTGCCCCTAAGTAAACTACCTAGGAAGGTAAATATTTACATGTACAAAAGGTAAGAACAATTAAAGGAGCGTCAGTTGTTCCGTGGTACAAAAAGTGTAGTTATATATACCGTAAATCCTCGAATAAGTCCCCCCCTCGAATAACTCCCCCCTCAAAGCAAGCTGAGGAAAAAATAACTCCCCCCCTCGAATAACTCCCCCTATTTTATGGGTGGGAAAGAAGTCCACGGATAAAAAAAAACGTATTTATGTATACGTTCGTTAAAAGTATGCATTATTTTGCATTTGATGCACACTAACATTGATTTCATTCCATGAATTATGGGATTTCTATACTGGCTTAGACCTTTATGCAACTAACTTGACCCCATTCGGATGATATATTGATCATGCTTTTTACTCCAAAATTCCGACGAAAAAATCACTCCCCCCTCGAATAACTCCCCCCTCGAATAAGTCCCCCTCAAAAAATTCTGAGGAAAAAATTACTCCCCCGGGGACTTATTCGAGGATTTACGGTACCTAAATACAATGTAAAGCATGATATCTGAAATAACTACGCAAAAACCGCTAGCAAAAAGCCACTTTCTACCGCTTGTATATCACTTTGTGTAACAGTTTTCTATCTAAATACATAAATAGTATGCATGTCCATCTGTTGTAGTAAGCATTTAAGTAGCTTTGTAATTCCAATGCCATTTTGTGCGTGCAGGGTCATCAGATAAAAAATTGAGCAGTTGTTGCTCTACATGATTTCCATGATTTTGGCTGTTATTTTTCATTCGCTTGTAAATGTATTTAAATAACGTCAATGCCTTCTAAATATAACTGACTGACAGCACACTTTAGGTACAGTGTAATGTATTCATCACATGCCATCCGAATTGAGACCCAGTAACTAAATGTTATCTCAGCGCATTTAAATTACAAAAATTTCCCAGATTCATATTTTGAAAATATGAGAAAGTAAAAAAACAATATTATATATTTTTATTTTCTTCAGTTTACCGATTTTCCACAAAGATTTTATAATATTTGTGTTTTGAGTGTTTTTTTCTGAGATTATTTTTAAACAATATTTTCTATAAATCGTCCTTTTGTGGAACTTTTGCATTACATTCGCTATCAGTAAATTTGGATTAATAATTTACCCTCTATCGTTTTTCATCAAAATATGGTAACATTCCAGTAAAGTATACGATTTGATAAAAATTCATGGTCAACTATAGTTGTAGTATATTGACCCCACGCACACTAGTTTACGGCCGAAATTTCGGAAACGAAAAAATCGGCTTTCAACAGATTTAAATTTTCCGAGATGATGAGTCTGTCAACTGCGCTTGACAGAAATCGCAAATTACTTATGGTAAACTGAAATGTGTTTCAAACTGATTTGTTGTTACCTAAATTTCTGCCATAAACTAAATAGTGCACAGGGCCACTTTTTTTCGGAACCCTGTGTGTGAAGAAAAACTATTGGTTGTATACTCGGCGGAAATTATACTTGTATGGAAACCTACCATAACCCATCAGAATACCTACTATGGAATAATTCATTTTGAAATTTATCACTAGATTTTATTCATTAAATAATAGAAAGATTTTGCGCAAACTTTGCGGTGCGCTCATCAGCAATGGTTATATTTAAATATGTAGCAAACCTGATCCAATCAAAACCACTGTCTCAGTTTTCTACCAGTAACATGCACAGGAAAACATGAAAAATACAGTTCAATTTTCATTTTGAGTCATTCATTTATGCTGTAACAAACCGCATTACTAAAACTGCAGTGCGTGTTTATTGATCGACAAAACAGGTAGAATTAAGTTTTCATTATTTTTATGTTGACAGGTTGACATGTTTGATCGCGACGTAATAATACTGTCACGGTTGTTTTTGCGAACAAGTATAAAAATCTAAATGTTTCTATTTTAGACAGGGACATGAATTGAGCCAATTACTATTGTGAATAAATATGTAGAAACAATTCTTCTACTAAAAATCTTATAATTTCTATCTATGTATCTATCTTCATTCCACCAGCAAATTGAAAACACTATGTATTACAATGTGCTCACACAAACTGCTACTTTATTGCTTTTATTCACCAAATACTGCAGCAGTCAATTTGATGGGCTTGGCAGTGTGCCAGGACAAAGTGTACCCCCATCTAATCCATTTTTGGCTGGTACAGGTACAGGAGGATCCCTAGGGAACAGAGGGCAACAATTTGGCACCAGTCCAAGAATTACTAGCAGCAATATTGCAGACATTGATTGGTCAGCCATTGATAGAAGGGATGAGGAAAGTGAGTGCATTTGCAAGAAGCTTTTGGGGGCTCAGGGGAGACATTCAGATGCAGTGCTGGCGTAATAAGAACGACCATAACTATGATATAGTATTGAATACAGTGACTCTATTATCGATGGTAGGCGGCAATACCAAACCATGCAAAGTTTAGGTACAGAACAGCATTGGCGGCCCGCACACTAGTTGACACATGTCTGACAACTGGTCTGTGTCAACTCAGATTTCGGCTTCTCGTATCGCAGACCAATCCTCCAATGCACATGCGGTAATGTTAAAAAAAAATCACAGCAAGCACATTGGAAGATCGCTCTTGCGTTGCGACACGTCAAGCGGAAATCTGAGTTGACACACGTGTCAATAGTGCGTGGGCCGACATTAAAGTAAGACTTTATTTGCAGACTGGTACCACTTGTATCCATTCGGCGAGAAATACTTGGACAGCAACAACAATGGCCGGCCGTGGAATGACAAGCAGATAGATTTGGACTTTTTCTATCCATTTGGAGGCTTTCGCTACAACTACACTTACGTCAGTTTGCGCATCGTTTATCAATGGTTTTTTTTCGCTTTAAATGTGCGAATCGCTTAATTAACAGTAGGCAAAAAGGGAAGAGTAAACGTATGTAATCTTGAAAAAATGCCAAAACAGCCATGTGGATACACCCATTTGTACACATACATCGCATACATGTGTCAACTGGCGTGTGGGCCACTATTAGTAACCATTTCCGGTTGCTTAATCGCGTTCCGCGGCCATTATCGGTGACGCGGACATAAATGCTGGTCCTCAACTTTGGTTCGTACAATATCCAATTGTATCAAACGATATCCAATACGACCTTGGCGTAGTGCCAAGATTACATAAATAACCCGAACCGGCAAAAAGTCAGGATTTCACAACTTTTTGGAACTGTGCCAAACGCCGGAATTGCGAAACGTAGACTCTACCGCGCTTCAACAATAGTGACAAAAGGTGAAAAAACGTGACATGTAATGCGACGGCTGTTAAAAAACTCAAGAATCGCGAAGTGATCTGTGCGAAAAGCAGTTCACATCGATAGACGCCCACGTTTTTTACAGCGCGGAAGAAACAAGATGGGGAAAACCTTTTTTTTATTTTTCATTTTTTTTTGCAAAAAAAGTTGAAAGGTGGTGGGCGAGCTTAAAAAAGGATAGAAAATCTGAAACCAACAAACTAAACCAAACCTCTCAGATCTTCCCCGAAGGTTTCGTCGCATTCTCGTACCCGGACTATGTGCAACCTCCGTATACATTCCCGCGGCCGAATTGGCCCGACGAATATGACCCGGCGTTTATTGCCGCCTTCATGATTGACCAACAGTTGATGCATGTGGGCGATCACATGCTCAGCAATGTTTGGTACAGGGTGAGTTCGGGGTTTCAAAGATTTTTGGCACGGTGCCAACTTGATGGGTTGACGTCTTTTGGCCGTTTGGAGCATTGTATCGAATGCGCAAAGTTCAACTCAATCTATTGATCCCTCTCACCACAACTAAACTGCCAATACACAGCTCAAATCTGTCATGAGTAGTGGCTTTGGTATTTACCACGCCAAAAATTATTCAAATAAGCAAACACTGACGGGTCTGTCGAGCTCATCAATGCGTATCAATATCAAACCGGTGTTGCCTCAACAATCAATTTGTCTACACAATCTACCTCTCAATTCTAGCAGGCAATATCTCAAAAGACATAAACTCCGTCCCCTTCAGATAATCTCCCGCCCACCTGCCCTGATTGGCAAGTCAAATCAGGATGGAAACACCAATCTGCAACCGCCCAGGGGAACTATAAACGCTGCCACTGGAGCCGCGGATAGATACTATGCGGGACATTTATTGAGGGCTAGCGAGGGAAGGGTAGAGGACCCTGCCTTGTTGGATCGGATTGAAGTGTGAGTGGTTTATGGGTGAAGTGATTTGACATGTAGTTTGATGCTTCTGTGTATCTTAGAGAATGGATCAGGGTTAGGGTGTCAACTTTCCGCGTTCCGCTTTCCGCAGGATCTTTGTTTTCCGTTTCCGTTACCGTCAAAAAGTTTTTGTTGACACCCTAATCAGGCTACCTGAGAAGGGTGTCTCACTCAGCTAACTAGTTGACAATGGGTGTAAACTGTCAGCTGCTTTTGATGTCAATTCAGATTATATTTGATGGGTTGCGCATTTGAACACCTTTCTGCTACCCATCAACTAAAATTTGAGTTGACAAAACCAGTTGACACCCGGTGTCAACTACTGCGCGTAGCGCCAGAACAATCAAACGTCGTACCAAACCAATCAAATTTCACCCTCAATCAGAGATATTCGAAACGCTATGGTAGGCGCGCGCGGTTCGAGATTCGACTACGCGCTGATAGTGACTTGGGAGCGAATGGGATACGGCGGTGCGCCCAAATTCACCGCTCTGAACCAGTATGAACACGTGAAGAGATGGGTGAGTCGTTGGAGAATTATTTTTAGTCGCGGGGGTTCCACCTAAATGTATAGGGTTTTTGGATGTGTAGATGGGAAAAGGGGAAAACATAGAAGAAAATGAAAAAAATGGGTTAAAAAAACGTACAAGCTTAAAAAATAGTTTAAAATCGGCAATAATTAACATGAACGATGATGATTTAAAGTTAAAACTATTAAATTGTATGAAAATTATCGATTTTGAGTGTAATTGGGGCAAAATTTCTAAAAAATTGGTCCATTTTGGTCGACTTTTTTGGGAGTACTCCAACCTCCAACCCCTACGCCAACCTCTAACCACCAACCCCCATATCGCCCCCCCTGCTTCCACCTTTACTCAATAAAGACAAACAAAATTCAAGAACATGCAAATTTTCAGCAAAACACCTACCAAATGGTTCTAGCGACGGATGAAGATCGGTCTTACGTGATGTTCAACTACGCCAACATCAACTGGACATCGGCTACCAGTGCCGGGGCGCTTTTTGGCAGGGGCGGAAAACAGAGTGCCCTGGTTTGTTTTGCATTGTTTGTCTGGGTACTTTTGGGGAGGTGTTTTTAGGTTCACTGGGTGTCAGCGGCTTCAGGTTTGCCTGATGTATCATACAGACGTTGACTTTTATGGGCGAGATTCTGTCAAATTACATGATAAAATGCTAATGGAATCGTTCCAAATTCAGAATGTCATCACTCGCAAGCATTGAATTTGGTCATTGTAGCACCGTGCTTTTTCTAACAAATTGAAGACCAATTTGTCTGGGTGCCTGTCTTTGGCTGACTCATAAAAACCACCAAAACCACCAAACCACCAAATATTTCAGGTCGGATTCAATGCCGGCAACGGCACTGGTTTCATGGAGCTGCCGTATTCAGCGGAAGGGAACAGTTACAAGTTGGTGCAATTTGGCAGCTCGCCAACTGCCGGCCGCTGGGCTGCCAGGGTCGACGAATTGTTCATTTATGGTGGCTGTACCAATGAAAGCACTGGTGTGTTTGGGGGCGGCGCAAAAGAAGCTGCTTTCTGAAGACATATTTTCCTGCAGTCTAGAAAAACGTCATGGTATAACTTGGTCCATTCTTCACGTTTTCGTATGGCGCCTTTGGCACTCCGTATATCATTACCCAGCACTTCAAGATGTACAAAATGGCAATTTCCAGGCACAATGGTTGGACATATCGGCGCTTTGCCGATGCTGGGCGGCATATCGTTCAACATAAGCGGGCCCTGCTTTCGACCCACCGACAGGATAAAGTTGCAGATCGATGAGTTGACTTTGCCCTGCGTCAGGGTACGTTTTCTTTTTGTTTTCAATTTTTTGTGCCTTTACGGTATTTCCGGTTTGTTATTTGCCGCCTATCCAACCCCCGGGAGGGTCAAATTTATAAAAGTTTAGAAAATCCAGAATACCCCTGCCGCATCCAAAATATTTTATTTTGGCGGACGTACGTGACTGGTATTCTTGAGAGTTGTCATTTTTGGAAAAGAGATATCGGAAAATGTTTGTAGGAACTTCTATCCCTTTGTGCAATTCAAATGTAGGTTTAACTATTTTTTTCTTAAACGCGTTTTCGGGAGATTTCTTGCTTCTGCACTTGTCATTCCGAATCCAGAAAATGTTCGAAAGCGTCACCAACTTTGACAGTGTGCGAAGCGTCTTAATGACATTGTCCCGCAGATGAGTATGACCATCGCGCGGTGCGTAATCCCGATCCATGCAATTTACCGCAGTGGAATCGTCGATGCCAAAGTTTCGATCGATGGCGGGCAAAGTTACCCGTTTTGGAGGAAAAGCCTTATTTGTGAGTGTGTTGCTTGCCTGAGTTTCACGTAGTATTTACATTCTTGGATAAACCAAGTAATTGTCGGACTAGTGGCCATTCATGGTGCCGTTCGAACGTATTAACGTGATTTTATTATATTCGGCGGACCGAATGCTATGCATTTTTCTGAAGGAAACACTCCATCATGACATCTTCATTAATAAAATAAAAATAATTCCAGCATCAAAAGAAAAAACATTCCCTTTTTCTTTAAAACAATATTTTTCTTTTTGTGAAAGTGCATACATAAGTATCCAGCTCGCGCGTTATCGATCAAGACATAAAAAATAATTTTGGGCGCATACTTTGCGGTCCGCGGAGTATAACATGTTGAATTTTTGGTAGAAATAACCACTTCATGGGTTTTGTTAATGAACACTTTGTTTTTCCTTCTAATTTCATTTTCAATTTAATTGAAAACGTCAAGTAGGGTTCAAACGATATGACTTTTCGATATCGATATTCGATATTCGATATTTTTTCAAAATTTTCGATATCGATATTCGATATTCGATATTTTTTTCTGAAACTCGATATTCGATATCGATACGATATGTAACCTCGATATCGATATTCGATATTTGATATTGAAAAATGGTCGATATTCGATATTCAATATTTCGATATTCGATATTGCGATATGCTTTTGGTATAGCAAGGCCTATTTCAAGTGGCATATTGTATTTTCATGTGGTCGCACACATGTTTAATCATCTCTTTACTGAAATTTGAATGGTGCAAGTGATTTTAACAAGCTTTACATCACTCAATGGTAGAAAAAAGAAGAAAAACATGATGAATCAAAGTGTATCATACAAATAACAATTGGTAGATATTACAGTTCATCCTAACCTAATTGCTTAAGGGCATGTTGCAAAAAAAGTATATCAGCGTTTTCTGGCTTCAAATTTAGCACTCCAACAACAATGACATTATAAATACTATACTTTTACTCATCAAATACAATACTATAAGCACATCAGATCAACCATAAACATCTCAAATATAAAATTAAAAGTAAATTTGGGGACACAATACAGGTTCGATATATCGAAAAAATGGTCGATATTCGATATTTTTTCAAAATTTTCGATATCGATATTCGATATTAAAAAATGGTCGATATCCGATATTCGATATTCGATACGATATATCGTTTGAACCCTAACGTCAAGCACCCACAAAAAAACTGATTTTTCTGTTTCAATCCGTATTCATAACCATTTTGGGCTGTTTTTCATTTTTAGTGCCATGATTTGCATGTTTTATCATTTTACCCACACTTCAGTGCCGCCGTCACGCATGCGGGAATCGATTCGATTAATCGACGACCCTGTCGATACCAATAATAATTGGATGTCGCTGACGCCCGAGAAATTGCTGCTCAAATGGAACAAACACAACATCACTTTTGATCCAAATAAAAGACTCAATTTGTACCTGTATGGATATTGGGAGGATGTCGCCTCGCATAATATGGAACCAGTTAGCATTTGACAATTTTATTGAGATGTTCACTATTTAAGAAATGAGACAGAAGGGTATGGTTAAAAAATAAACAGCCTGAAAGTGAGAGACAATCTTGCATTGAAGTTAATATGTTTCTATCTTTTGTACTGCGTTTTATATAATGTTAATGATCTAGATAAATATTTATGTGATCGAAATAAAGTACTCTGATGGGCCTTGTGCCACTACGCATGTAAACCCATCACGCATTTAATTTTACTGGGCATGCTGAAATAAACAATAAAACACAAAACATAAAAATTATGAAAATTAGCGATTTTGGGTGAAAGTTAGGGTAAAATTGCTCAACAGCGCGCCAGATAGCTAGATAGCTAGGCAATTTGCGGGGGGGGGGTGTTCAGGGGAAAGTAGCCGAAAAATTTGCCTCTGGGTTAGAAAGATAGCTGGGTAGTTTGGGGTTGGGTTACCCGCCTCCTTTCGTACCCCTGTGGGTATGATGTGTCTATAATGGCTCCAGATGCGTGATGCGTTTACATGCGTAATAGGCTTGACCCCACTGATGCCTAAAAGTCTAATTCCAACCCTGATCACCAAAAACAACTTCGAAATTATGCCACATCAAACCCTACGTACAAAAATATAAAAAACACTTTCGCATCCAGGTAGCCCTTATCGGCGAAGGAATCGAAAACAAAGGAAGTTATGAATTCAGCCCGTCGCAACTTGACCGCTGGCATATGAGTTTGCTGGACGACGCATGGAAAAAGTACCTCGGCGGAATGTTGCAAGTTTGTTTGCGCCTGTCGTTTTGGTTTTGCTGTTCATCATTTTTAGATTGTGTTTTTTTAGCTTTTTAGTTGATCAATTTTGGGTGACTTTTTATTTATTTTGATTTATTTATTTTTGGTGAAGTCAAAATTGTTTCTAGTGCTTTTAAATAGCTCGAAAAAGATTTGGGAAATAGGAGTGGTGTGGTAGCCCACAATTTTCGGCTGGGGATAGATATTTAACTGGAGCGGGGGTTTTTTTTAGGGGGGGGGGAGGTTGTAGGCTTAACCCTCCATCCGCCCATACTAAACGATACACAGACTATATACAGCACTTGTGATAAACAACATTTATTTATCACAACATGACAACAAAAATAACCCCTGAGTTTTTTCAGCTACGAATCGAGGGTGACGACTGGGCGGACGACGCCGGCGCTTTGACCTACTGGTGCCAATCCCAGACCCTGTAAAATGCCGTGTAAAATCTCAAATGTCATGCAAAGTGTCAAGTCATGTAAAATGTCCTGCAAAATGGCAACTCGGTTGCCTTTTTCAGGGCATTTTACATGACTTTTGACACTTTGCATGGCATTTGACATTTTACAGGGCATTTTGCAGGGTCTGGGATTGCCCCCTGGTCGGCCAAAATGATCCCTTTCGGTTGGTATTACAAACCCATTTGGGAGCAGGAGTATGGCGAAAACTGGGCGCTGAAATTGTGCCTCGACTGGTTCGATTACGACGGAAGGAGACAGAATTTCGCGGCCGATTTGTACAAGAACGTTGGTTTTGCACGTTTTACGTTTCACTCACGTTTTTGTGCGAGCCTGGCAAGGGTTATGATGAGTGAATGATAAGTAGATGATTTTATGATGGGGCGCCGATTAATTGGCCGATATTATTCTGCCGGTTCGTTTGTGGCGCTTTGCTTCCCGAGCTCAACATAACCTAATGGCTTTCTCATAGATAAGGAAAGAAACTATGAAAAATTATGACTAATCTGCTGAGTCTACGAAAAGCTCTATCGGTGCTACCTAATATTTCCTCGACCTATTTATGTATGCGCTTGTGTTTATAATATTTTTTTCGACTTGCCATTAGATATGTGCACTAATCACTACTCTTGTCAAATTGGCTACTTATTCGAGGAGGTTTTATTTTCCTCATAGTGCTGTCACAGGGAGTTATTTAGGGGTGGGGGCTTGTTCAAGAATATACGGAGTGTAGCGTAGCGGCGTTAACAAATTATAATTCTAAGCCACCGTTTTCACAGGTGCACTGTCCGTGCGTGATCGACCAGGCATTTGCGGATTTCGGCCGATTTTATCCGCTTGTAGATTGCGATGCCTTTGGGGATTCGTACTGTTATGCACAGCAGGGAGCCAGCCACTGTGTGATAAGTGCGCAGTTTATGTGAGTGCATTTCTTTTTCCGTGGGTCGCGATAGTACAGTTGTATAAATGTATTTTTTTTCTCTCGAAAAATACATACCTATACTCGAGTACTTCGTAAATACATATACCTACATATACATTAAAAGGTACCCGTACTCAGCTGTACGCGTACTGTTGAAAAGTACACTTGCACAGAAAAATGTATTTACGAAACTTCAAATCCAAATTTTTTGTCACTAAAATAATGAAATCTTGACGAAATCATTTCCTTTTCATATAACATACTAAATAATCACTAAAACGACATCTAATATATATGTCTTCCAGTGTAAAAATCGCTCTCACGTCTAAAAAGTAGTAGCTTTTACATTTTCCATGAAGGAAGTATCCACTTCTACATATTCTAATAAGAAAAGTACTCGCTTTTACATTTTTCAAGGGAAAAAGTACTCGATTTTACATGTACTCATGAGAATGTGTAAAAAAGTATTAAACGTTTTCTATATTGGGTGAGTAAAAAAGTATTTTACATTTTACAGTATTATACAAGTTTAGAATTTCAGTAATATTTTACAGTATTAAATATATACATATACTTTGAAAAAAGTTCAGTATTTATAACAACTCTACGCGATATAGCGCAATGTGTGAATCTTTATTACCTGTTCCCAATACAACCCATGTTTTTCGAATTCATGTCATTTTGTCGCCCTGTCAGTTTATCATTTTGTGTAGGCTTAGCGGTGCAGCGCAAGTTTGTTGTTACGGCCCGGAAGGATATCTCATGTTTTCTGATGATTACGAATGGAACGATCAGTATCTGAGATTCTACGGCGCCGGAGTGCCTTACAGGTATGTCCATTTTGTTTCCAAAAAACTTAATCAACAAACCCTACCGATGCCAGTATTTTTCAACTCGCAGTATTTTCCCAAACAAATGCTAAAAAACTTCGCCAAACAATCAGTAAGGGTAATTCGGGGGGGGGGGAGGGTTGGTCAAATATAGATTTTCTAAGCTGCCCGATTAATAATGAAAAATTTTAATGCACCACCCTGGTCACTGTATGCGTCTGAAAATGTGTGCATGCGCGCCAAAAAATTCACGTTTTGCCTAATGCGTCCTTCATACCAAACTTTTTGCCATCGATTTTTTTGAATAAAATCTGATTCGATATTGTGATTTAAAAATATCACATGACAATTTTAGCGGTGGTACCAGTATCTCATAAATTTGTTTGCCACAATTTTCCCTTCCATTAATTTCCGTAAGGAAATTTAAATTATTTCCGTTTTTTCTTTTTTCAGGGCTCACATCGAGGGTTCGCCCCCGTTCAAAAGGCCGCCTTTCGTGCCCGGCCTGTCCCAGTTTCACAACGACCAAATGCCCTTTGAGATGTGCTGCAAGTGGGCGGGGCATTGCGAATTTTACTATTGGAGGAGACAGAGCGACGGCTGTCAGGATTACAGGCCGCCTACCTTGGGTTCGGGACTTTTTTTTGACGCTTTTTGGTTAAATTAGCAGTGTCTTTATTACATTTGATGGGGAGATTGTCCTGGTGCTCGATTCCGGGAACACGTGTTACACACGCAAAAGATGTAGCTATAGTTCTTATTGAGATTTGCTGAGATTTGCTTGAGATGTAATCATTGCTGTCTAAATTTTAAGTCCAAGTTTGAATGTTGAAATAACGGCAGTGCAACACAGAGAAAAGTTTTTTTTTCCAATTCTAATTAAATTATACTAGCATAGTCAACTACATACCGATATTTCCTAGGAATTCCCCCAGGGGTTTATTTCAAATGGAAATGTTAAGGGGGTATTTCATAGTATTTTAGGTATTTTATTCCAAATGAAGGGTGTGCTTCTAAAAGTACCGATCTACAAATTTGTCAATTTTGAGTTAAGACCAGTTTCGGGGTCCCTATAGGAAAGCGCTTCAAAAAAAATTAAAAAAAGTGGGGGGTGTAAAAATGCATTTTGAGATATGGGGGGTCGAAAAATGCCAAAAAATGCCAAAATACAATTTCTGAAATTTTAAAAGTACCGATCTACAAGCTTTTTCAGCTTTTGTATCTTACAAAGTACCGATCTACACACTTTTTCCAAAATTGTTTTTTTTAAAGTACCGATCTGCACATTATTTTTTGTGCTTCTGAATGTACCGATGTCAGATCGGCACTTTTAAGAGCACAAACTCGTTTTGTGCTTTTTTTGTACTGATAAAAGTACCGATCTACAATGAAAGAAATTGTTTTTCTGAAAGTACCGATGTCAGATCGGTACTTTCAAATGCACAATTTTTTTTGGTAATTCTTAAAGTACCGATCTGCATGCCGATCTGCATGCAGATCGGTACTTTTATTTGCACAATATTGAAAATGCTTATTTTTTGTGCTGTAGATCGGTACATTTAATTGCACAAACTTAAATTTTATTTGAATTTAGTTGTAGATCGGTACTTTGAGAAGCACACATAGGAAAAGATTCTTGAAAATTGAAACTTAAGCAAAAATTGGTAATTCTGAAAGTACTGATCTACATGTAGATCGGTACTTTTAATTGCACAAATTAAAATTTTATTTGAATCTAGTTGTAGATCGGTACTTTTAGAAGCACACATAGGAAAAAATTCTTGAAATTTGAAAATGAAGCGAAAATTGGTAATTCTGAAAGTACTGATCTACGTGTAGATCGGTACTTTTACTGGCACAAATTAAATTTTTTTGAATCTTGCTGTAGATCGGTACTTTTAGAAGCACACATTGGGAAAAAAACTTGAAAATTGAAAATTAAGTGAAAATTGGTAATTCTGAAAGTACTGATCTACATGTAGATCAGTACTTTCATTTGCACAAAGATGGAAAAAAATTTTTTTGCATTGTAGATCGTTACTTTTGAAAGCACATGGAGTTGAAAGCACATGAAACTCAAGATGAAAACTGTATTTCTGAACGTACCGCTCTGCATGTAGATCAGTACTTTTAGAAGCACACTTTGGAAAAAAGTTTCATTTTTCATCCAAATGAAACTGAAACAGTATATCTGAAGATACCGATTTTTCATGTAGATCAGTACCTTTATTTGCACAATTTTTAGATTTATTTCATCCTGAAGATCAGTATTTATAGAAGCACATTTCGGAATAAAAGCACATTGAACTTCCGAGCAAATAAAAAACAATCATTTCGATGTTCATGGGACAAATATTTATATAAAATTACATTTGTGCCCCCTGCAGATCAGTACTTTTTGGAGCACACGTTGTTTCTACTGACATTTCCTTGAACCAATCTGTATGTAGGTATTTAGTTTAGCACATTTACAAATCACATTTTTTTTTTTGATATGTTTAACTAAGAGCATTATTAAAAATGAATAGTTCAAAATTTAGTATGATAATATAAATTTTGAATTGCACATGTAAAATTTTTCACTATCAATTTTATAAAAGTAAATTTATTTTAAATGTGCAAATAAAATTTGCGATGTGCAAGGAACATCCATTTTACACATGCAAATCAAGATTTCGATTTGCAAGGATATTGTTTTTCATGCAATTAAATATAATTTACAAGCATGTATTTTTGTTAAAATATTATTATTTATTTGTCTATTTTTTTTCATAGAATGATAACTGAATTATTTATTTAGAAGCACACATCACAGAAAATTGCTTTAAAATTTAAACAGGTCACATTGTTTACTCTGAATGTACCTATATTTATGTACCATATTTCCTCAAAAATTCCCAGGGTTTTTTTTCAGACTGAGAATTTTGAGGGGGGTTAAACAAGAGGGCTATTTCGAGGGGGGGGGGCTTATTATTTCGCCAGAAATTTTTTTAACTCCCAGTACTAATTTGTTGTTTGTACCGTACGCAGACATTGAAAAATGCAACAATAAGCACCATGTATAAGAGTCTAGAGACTTACATGGTATGTAGATGGTATGAAACAGGTGTTAACATAACACAGTCATTGTTTTTACGTCTGTTCTGCACTGCCCAAATCAATTTTTGCCATAGTTTTTGTTGTTTACGCTCCCTTTACTCTCAAAAGGGGGGGGGGTATTTCGAGGGGTGGGTATTTTGAAGAAATACAGTATATATATTTTTGCAAATCAAAATTTCGATCTGCCAAAATTTTTATTGATTAAACACATGCAGATCGAAATTTCGAATTTCAAAAAAATGTTCATACAAATTGAAATTTTGTATGCAAAAAAATCTATTTGCATATGCAAATCGAAATCTCGATCTGTCAAAATATTTATTGATTTCACACATGCAAATCGAAATTATGAATTTCAAAAAAATGTACGTACAAATTGAAATTTTGATTTGCCAAAAATAATCTATTTGCATATGCAAATCGAAATTTTGATTTATGCAAATCAAAATCTCGATTTGCAAAAAAATAATCATTTTACATATGCAAATCGAAATTTCGATTCGCAGTACTCATTATAATGCCCATGTACACTAAATTCAAAGAGTTGTGCTTCTAAAAGTACGGATCTACATTTTGTACTTCTAAAAGTACGGATCTACATTTTGTACTTCAAAAAGTACCGATCTGCCATAAAAATGTGTTTAAAAAAAAAAGTGCTTTTAAAAGTACCGATGTACATGAAATGCAACAATTTGTGCTTTGATAAAGTACCGATGTACAATTTGTGCTTTTAAAAGTACTGATCTGCATGAAAGTTTCCCAATTGTGCCTATAAAAGTACTGATCTACGGTAAATTGAGGGTATTACTAATCACAAAATTTTATATAGCTAGTGTTATGTGTACGATCAACGATTATACCCATGCATGTGGATACCCAACAATATACCCAAAATACCCATGCCCCAAATACCCATACCTGATACTCAAGTATGGGTATTGCATACTCCAAACATTCAATTGCGATTATCTCAAAATCGATTTTCCGTAGATCGGTACTTTTAGAAGCACACCCTTCATATAAACACGCAGCCGCGACCAGAAAGCTCGTCCACTGAGAAGTCAAAGGATCCGGGGCTGCTAATGGTAAAGCCATTGGTATCGTTGGAACTCCATTTGATAATGGATCCAGAAAATGAGAAAATTAGCAAAAAGATTGTGTAATTGTGATCGCTGATTCTCTGATAAACCGTATGGTTTAAAGTATCACTGAAGGTTGCTTAAGTCGATCACTGATTATATATTATGTTCAACTGCCTGTGACCACATTCTTTACACACACAATGCTTGGCGGACTTGATACTCTGCACCCACACTAACTGATTTATGTCTCATGTTGGAAGCATGCCAATGCTAATCAAGGCGTGCAATTAGGGCTCGAACTCGACTCAACTCGACTCATGACTCGAGGGTAAAAATGGGTGCCCAAAGGCTTGACTTGACTGGAAAATATGGCCATGACTGGAGACTAGTGATGTTAAAGGCACCGGGAAAAATGGCACCGCACCGCACCGGCACCTTTGCCCACGCATGAAAAGGGCACCTGGCACCCTGGGGCACCGGTCAGAAAATGGCACCGCACCGCACCGGCACCGGTGCCTTTTGGAAAAAATGGCACCGGCACCGAAGGGCACCGGCGGGTTGCCGGTGCTAGCACCGAAAGGCACCGCACCGGGCTGGAATTTCTGAAGTAAATATCGGGCAGTTTCTCAGTGGTCTCACCTTTGGAAGTGCATATTTCCATGAATTTTCAACCGATTTTCATGGTTGAGCACTTAAAATGACCAGAATGATGTGGCAATCACTTTTATGAAGCAATTACAATGATTACAAATGAAAGATAAAATATTTAATTTACTACAATGTCCATAGCCACTATTGTCTACTGATCGGAGTCGTTGCTATACAGAGAATGGAACTATCTCTATCATAAACTGACAACAAATTTTGAACAAAACAGTAAGATAAATATAAAATATAAAAATGATTTAAAATTCAACAAACTTTTAGATTCGCTCATCAGATCACGTATCTCGGGTATAATGGATTTCACAGTAGGTATATTTATTTGATGGGAGCTTTACAAAATAGGCAAAAACGGTTGGGTAAATATATCGCTGTTTTTTGAAATATGAATAAACAAAATGGACAAAATTGCACAGTACATGAAGCCTTGGCCGGTGCCTTTCCCGGTGCCTTTTACTTTGGCCTGGTGCTAGCACCTTTGGCACCGGCAAAAAAATGGCACCGCACCGCACCGGCACCGGTGCTATTCTGAAAAAAATGGCACCGGCACCGGCATGGCACCCCTGAAGATCGCAATGGCACCGCACCAGCACCGGTGCTGGTGCCCTTCGGTGCCCAGCACCGGGGCACCGGTGCCCCGGTGCCTTTACATCACTACTGGAGACTAGAGGTTTTTGCCCGACTCGACTCGAAATTTTGGTCGGGGTGTCTCACTGCAGCATGTCCAAAAACATGCTATTTTTAGACTAATTTTTCAACATCTTTTTCAAAAAGTTTGTGCAAAAACGCGCATACTACACCGCATGCGAGATATATCATACATTGTCTTGGCAGATGTTTTGCCTGATGCGTGAACTCAAGTGTCTTATTGCTATACAATTCTACAGAATGAAACAGTCACACACATTTTTATGGTTTTGATTTTGCAACTTTATTTGTGTGGCAACATTAAGTAAGTGAACAAGGAGTGAACAAACAATGCGTGACAAAGTTTTATTTTTGCTTTATCCTGGTATAAAAGTAATCTGCTGGCATTAGGTAACCGTATTACCTCGAAATACCGCCACCCTCGAAATATTCCCCTAAAATCAGCACAGTGAAATAATGCCCCTCGATTAAACACCCCCCTCAAAATTTACACTATAAAAAAACGCCCCTGGGGGTATTTTAAGGAAATACGGTAGATAAAGCGTGCCTGGAAACACTGGCAAAAAATTTACACAGAATGAACAAAAAAAGAAAGTTTTATTAAAGTAGGGAGGATGACAATTTGCAACATTTCTTGCTTTTTTTCTGCTCCACTTAACTCTGCAGGTGACAAACGCCCAAATGTGATGATAATATTCATCCAATTTTACGTGTAAAAACATGTCTCATGTGACCCAATTTGAACGGTTACGGTAGTTCGTACATCTGCCACTCCGCTCGCCATTGCAGTTAATGTTCTGCAGTAACGAATTGTTCTTTTAACCGGAGTTGCGAAAGTGTATTTACACTTACCCGAAATACCCGGGTAAATGGGTATTTATATTTACAGTTACACTTACACTTTCATAAAATATCCATACACTTTTTTTACACTTTCCTGAGCAAAATACCCGGGTACAGAAAGTAAAAAGAAAGAATACTCATGGTATTCTACAGTTTCATCATACTTTTGTAAAAAGAACAAGATCAATGGAAATTCACCAGCTGGACACAAAGTCAACTGGCTTTTGCATTGACATTTGCTGCATGTCCAATCTTGCATTTAAGCAGTGTGTATTGCATTGCTTAATCAGTAAATATCATCACTGAAAAAGTGTCATTATTAGGGAACTTCATACCACTACAGTATTTGCTAGTCTGAAATGTTTCATAAAAGGCAGTGAAATGTGAAATGATGTATAAAAATGACAAATATATTGATCTAAAGGTGAAAACAGTGGTGTATTCTAATTTCTAATGCTCAACAGTGAGAGCTCTTTCAAAAAAAATTTTTTTACACTTACACTTTTTTTACACTTTCCTAGGTATTTTTAAAATACCTTACACTTTTGGTATCCCTACTCAAAATTTGGAAAGTGTATTTACACATACACTTAGGCTTTCCAAAAATACCGGTATTTTAACAACTCTGCTTTTAACCTTATTATCCGAATTATTATTTAACGAATTATCCTATTCAGATTTGGGTCATTTATTCGAATGTCGAAATTTTTACAGTCTTTCTTTTGAAATATGAATGCTACACCCACTTCAAGCCATTTTCCTAAAGATGCAACCTGCTGCATTTGTTGTCTATAAAATTGCACTTTTTCATGTTTTCATCCCCATTCCCAAAAATATCCATCGCTGTCTATTATATTTATCTACTATTTATATTCAGATTTTTGCGTTTTATACCGTAGCTCTTGCGGTTTTTGTATACCGTAAATGCTCTATTAGGACGACCCCCCTCGAATAAAGCGACCTCTCCAATAGTACGACCCCCTTGGGTACGTTGTGTTAGTATAAAGCGACCCTCTCCAATAATGCGACCCCCAAAGAAAAACAAAAAAGAAACAAAAAATGGACGGAAGAAAATGATGTCGCAATCTTCGTTCGACACTAATTCAGCGGACAAGGTGGCGGCCAGTCCGCCATAGCCAGCGGGCAATTCACGAGCAGGGTTGGCAAAATCTCAGAAAAGAATAAAAATAAAATAAAAATAAAATGGAAAATTGAAGAATAAAATAAAATAAAATAAAATAAAATGGAAAATTTCAAAATAAAAATAAAAATTGTATAAAAATTCGAATTTTTGTAAAATTAATGTGAAATTGTATACAAATCCATATTTTTGTAAAAATTGTATAAAAATTCATATTTTTTGTAAAATTTTTTTCTGTTGTTTATAGTTCAACCTGTTCATTCGCAGAGCTGGGGCAGTGCCAAGCCATGTAAAGTGTCAAAATGTCATATGAAATGGAATGGAAAGTGTCAATTTTCATGAAAATGTTAAGTAAAGAGTCAATTGTCATGACAAATATAAATTAAAGTGGAAACTGTAAAGCAAATTGTATCCAAATCTTATCTTTTGTATCCAAATCTTGGTGTTTTTGTAACCAAATCTTATGTGAACATTTGGATACAAAAAACATAAGATTTGGATTCCAAAATATAATGTTTGGATACCAAAACATAAGATTGAGATACACAATTTACACTCTGCACAACATTTGTAATGACAATTATACTTTGCTTGACATTTAAGATGCCAATTGACTCTTTACTACATTTGTCATGACAAGTGACACTTTGCATGATGTTTTACAAATGCGCCCAGCACACTCCAGTAATCCTTCTACTGAAAATGCAAACAATTCTTATGGATAATTGTAACTTAACACTTGCAACTAGCTAACAATACCTACTGCATGGAACTTTTGCAAAGTAATGGAAAAATTTGTTGCACGTTTTTCATGTTTAGGTCTAATTATCACATTTTTCTGACCTTGCATGCAATATTCTGATTTTTTGTAAAATTTCTGTACAATTTTTGTAAATTTTTTGTAAAATGGTCCATTTTATTATTTTATTATTATTTTGGAATAAAATAAAATAAAATAAATTGAAACAAGAATAAAATAAAAATAAAATACATTTTTATACAATTTTTATACAATTTGTATACAAATGATTTTTATAAAACCAACCCTGTTCACGAGGGTATACATATTGCTATATTGCAAGGGCAATATTTCTTTACAATGCCATGCTCATATAATATACTAGAGTAGAGTTACATGAACAGTTGAGTTGTTGAGTGTCGAAAAATACAATGCGACCCTCTCCGATAAAGCAACCCCTCCAAAGACCCCCAAAGATGTACTGATAACAATAAACCGACAGTCGCCTTATTGGAGCATTTACGGTAATTGAATTTGCGACGATGTTGAATTTGTCGCATCACCTCCTATTGATCGTTATTAGTTAACATGGGCGCTATTGACGATCAAAAAGCGCCAGAAAAAAGCCATTGCGAAAAAACGTCGTCTGGCGCCAAACGGCACCGGGAAAAGTGAACCAATGGCGCCATGACGTGTATCTATTGGCCCTACACACACTAGGTAGTTTTCACCGTGACTCGTGTGAAAACTGAAATGGCGACATCCAGCCTACTCTAATTGTATACTATACGTGTTTTAGTTTTCAAATTTTCAAACTTTAACGTTCATTACTTTTAATTCAAATTTCGATTAAGTGAAATCAGTCAACAGTGTTCATTAATTTGCACTTGAAAAAATTTCAGTTTTCACACGAAGTCACGGTGAAAACTAGTGTGTGTAGGCACATTGGTGCCATCAAATGGCCCAAGCGCCGTGGCGCCATTCCATCACTAGGCATTGCCATCGAAATTCGTGGACAATTCTTTTATAAACGATGGTGGCATGGTGGTGGTGGAGTGTTTCATTCAGAAAAATGCATAGCATGCAGTCGTGTGGTACAAGTCATTTAAAAAATGTAAATTCAAAACTCCCAGTTATTAAATGGTTCCATTCCTTTTTCAGGGTTACGCGTAAATTGCAAAATACCCGGAGTAAATTGTGCCGCGCAAGTACTTACCAAAAGTAATAATAGATATTGGTTACAATGAAAAATTCACTCTGGTGTACGTTTTCACTCATCAGGTAACTATTTTGGGGCGCCACCAATTGTATTTATTTCTGATGAAATGTGCTAAATACAAAAACTATTGTAAAATAAAGTGTAACAGAATCGGGAATGTAGAACATTTTACATTCCAACAGGCTACATTCCTTGATGTGCCACATTCGCAGTGGATTTAACCTCCACATAAAAAGGGGATTGACAATAAAAATTTCCCATGACCTTATGATGCGGCGCCATTGGCCCTTGGCTCTAGACCTCTGCATTTGCTATTGTAGTCTAAATCGTGGCTAGCATTGGAAAAATCTCTGCGAGATTTATATCTAATCTATCAGAAAATCTATCAAATTCTGATATTTGTATTTTTCAAGGGTTTTTTTTAGAGAGATTGAATTATATTTTATTCTTGAGCGATTTTCTGTAATCATATTAAATTATATTTTCCAAAAATTGATGATTTTTTCAATGCTAATCACGGCTAGCATTGAAAAAAATGGCCGATTTTGAGAAAATATATATAAATATTATCTCAGAAAATCTCTCAAGAAAAAAATATAATTAAATCTCTTGGGTCATTTTCGAAAATATAATTAAATCTCTGAGAAAATCTCTTGCTGTTCAAAAAATCTCATAAAATCTCTCAGCTTAAATTATGATTTAATCGATAGGTATCTCAAGGTGTTTGAACCAGAGGCGTTTGTTTGAGTAGATATTAAGCACCTTATGTGTTGTTTCAGCTTTTACTACCACATACTAGGTGGTACTATCTAAATAATCAACAGAAATATAATTTAGGTACATTTTTCCTCATAATAGAATACATTACTTTCACGTGTGAAGCATAGTTGTTAAAATGTATTTACTTTTACTCGATAAATACGTGTACTCAGTACAGAGTAAATACGTTTACATTTCCTTCGAAAAAAAAGTTTCGGTACTCGCTTTGACGTATACTTTTTGAAAGTACTCGAGTACAGAAAACGTATTTCAGATAGTCTTTTATATAGATTTTTAAAGGCATAGAAGGGGAAAAAGGGAGCAAATATGCTGAAAATATGGGAAACTAATCGAAAATGGGTACAGTACCAAATGTACAGTCGAAAATTGCATAAAATAGGCAAAAAGTTCTGAAAATGAGTGATTTTGAGCAAAAATTTTGGCGACATTTCTTAAAAGTACGCACATTTACGTTTTCTGAGAAGAAAATGACGTTTACTTATGATTACTCATGAGTAAAAGTTTAAAAAAATTTCTTTTCATTTTCTGTGCTCAGGGAGTGAGTAAAAAATAAATACTTTACGTTTATGTATACTTTAAACAAGTTTGGTACTTTTAACAACTCTGGTGTGAAGATCGACACGTATTTATCAGATGACTTTTTCACCAAATTTTGGTAACTGTATTTGCAAAGAATGCAGTCAACTTTATAGTTGTTAAAACATATTTACGTTTACTCAAAAATATTCTAGAGTACTGAGTAAATACATTTACATTTCTTCTAAAAAAGTACCAGTACTCTATCTTATGTATTCTTTTTGATAGTACTCGAGTACAGAGAATGTATTTCAGACTTTTTATAGGCTCTTTCATGCTATAGAACAGAAAAAAGGAGACAAGAAACTTAAAATAGGTGCAAAATAGCCAAAAATGGGTATATTGGAACATATATAGTTTAAATAGCTGAAAATAAGCAAAAAAGCACATGAACTAGTGAATTTGAAGTGGAAATGGACAAATATAGAGAGATTTTCTTGAGAGATTTTCTCAATCAGGAAATAATATAATTAAATCTCTCTGGAAAACCGTGGAAAAAATATAAATCTCAGAAAATCTTATATTTTCTGAGATTTTCTGAGATTTTTTAAATATAAATCTCCCAGAGATTTTTTCAATGCTAATCACGGCACAATTGGTGCCTATCCTTTTTTTGAATAGCTCCATGACGCAATCGGTGCTGTATTTGTGAACAGAAAGCACCTTATTGTGGTATTTAATACATGAATGAATTGCGCGGTTAAATGCGATGCGATTACCTAGCAATTGGACTGATTAGGAATTACCCCCATTTGCAGCTTTCTCCAGCTGTGCGTCATCCAAACCGCAACATCCCAGGCACAGGGTCTGTTCCGAAAGTGATGCACAAATGCAACGAGTTTGTGTTAAGTAGGAAAAAAGTGTTGTTTAAGTGTGCAACTGAACGAATTTTAACTTAAAAGTTGTCATTAGATAAATTTTAAAAATCAAATCAGTGCGAGGGTATACAAGTTCATTAAACAAAGTTAACTGCTGGCTGTTTAATGTTGGCATGAGATTTTTAGAAAATTCAATTGATTTTCTGACAAGTGTTATTTATATTTTTTTTATAGCAGGTTGATGAAATATTATACCATATTTCCTTGAAAATACACCCAGGGTGTTTCAGATGTTTTCAGATTTTTTCAGATTGCAAATTTTAAGCAAAAGGGATGGGGTATTTTGGGGATAGGTCATTATTATGCCAAAAATTCATGTAAATATTCAAGTGGAAATTTGCCGTGCATAACGCCCTCCCCTCCCTATGGCTTAACAGCTGGGCGTTATAAAATTTTCAAAGAAGTTGCGGAAAAGTGGCTCGGTTGTGTATAACAACCGGTCAGTTTACACGGAGAAATACGGTAATTATACATACCATATTTTCTCGAAATACCCCCCCCCCCCGGTTTTTGTTGCATTTTTCGTCGTCTGTGTATGTTACAAACAACAATTTAGTACTGGGATTTCAAAAAATTTCTGGCGTAATAATAACCTCCCCCCTCGTTTAACCCTCCTTCTAAATTCTCGCTCTGAAAAATAAACCCGCTGGCCCACAGATTTAATTGGGTAGATTATCCCTGAGAGGGAGGACTTGACGGGCGTGTCTGGCAATTCGAGATTTGATTGGGCAGGCATGTCCGTGCAGCCTGCCCGTCATGCCAGGCGCCTGACAGCCACTGTCCGACTGCCAGGCAGTTTAATTGTGTGCCGGGCAGCAGCTGTCAGGTGCCTGGCATGATGGATGTGTAGAAGAGCAAGTAAAAAGAGCAGAATACCTAGAGCAGAGCAGAGTTCTACAATGTATCCAAATCTATTTTTTTGTATCCAAATCTAATTATTTTGTATCCAACTCTTATTTTTCTGTATACAAAATTTATTTTTTTGCCCAAAAATTATTATTTTTTGTATCCAAAACTTAGTTTTTGTACCCAAATATTTTCATTACTGAAATTTTTTTTGTATCCAAATATTATTTTTTGTATCCAAATTTTTTTTCATATCCAAATATTATTTTTGTATTCAAATATTTTTTCTGTCCAAATATTATTTTTGTTGTATTCAAATCTAATGTTTTCTATATCCAAATCTTACATTTTTGTACAAGAATCTTACTTTAACACAAGATTTGGATTTTCCTTACTAAAACATGAAAAATTACCTGCCCTGCACCTCTGAGGCTGCAGGGCACATTTTTTCACATCCTTTTAAATTTTGCCAGGCACGCCCTCACAATTTTATCTCATTTTGCAATTTTCGGGCAAGTCTGGCACTTGTGAGGGCATGCCTGGCAGGCACGTCGGGCATGTCAGGCGCCTGGCAGGCAGGGTGCAATTAAATCTCACCTCACGAGATTTTGCCCGGCGTGCAGGCAGGGCATGTCAGGTGCCTGGCAGAGAGGGCAGAAATCTGTCTGCCCAATTAAATCTGGGGCCTGGGGCCAGATTAAATACTCCCTACAGATTTGTAGGGTAAGGCGTATGCCCGATAGATTTTTTAAGATTCAGCCACGTCGACGCACATGTAACGATGGCCAAAAAAGATTCGAAAATTCGAAAACATTTTCGAATTTTCGAATTTTTTCGGAATTTTCGAATTTTTTTTCACCCCTAGAAAAAAACACTTAAAAATCGATTTATTTTTCAAAAAAATAGAAAATTCGAAAATTCATAAATTCGAAAATACTTTTCGAATTTTTCAGGAAATTCAAGGCAACAAAACGCAATCTTGAGTTCAACGTGCTAAATAAATCGAAAACTGATACGCGGTGCGTTTGAAAAAGCATCCAAACAAAACAAAACAGCGTACAAAACAAAAAAACGTCCAAAAATTGTGAAATGTAAAATGCCCTGTAAAATGTGAAATGTCATGCAAAGTGTCAAGGTTATTAAAATAGCCAGGAAAATGGCTAACATATTTGCCATTTTCCACAGCATTTCCATGACTTTTGACACTTTGCATAACATTTGACATTTCACAGAGCATTTTACAGGTGTTGAGGATGGCCCATAGGAACTGCACATATTTAGGTATAAGTAAAAAAGATGTGATCAAAGATAAAAGGGTGTTTTCAAGTATTGGTGTGAGAAGCACCTGTGTATTTTGTGAAGTTAGCACTGTACGAACTGAGTACACTCAGTGTGCTAAACTCAGACAACATTACACCCTACATTTTTGTGGCAGTAACACTCCATCATGACGTCATAACTACAGTCCGCAATGAACTTACAGCTGACTGAACTGATTCAAAGTTGAAGTGGAGTGCAGTGGGGAGTCGGTTCAAAAGGTTTCGGTTGGCTGTCTGCCAGCTGAAGACATAAATCATCAAGGACGTAGCCAGGGGGGGAGCGGGGGGGGCGGCCGCCCCCCCCCTTCCCGGGCCGGACCAAAAAATGTGCCAGAAATGGCACTTTCAGAAGACGTTTTTGTCGACAAGTTGAAAAAATTTTGCGCGCGAGCGCGCATTTTTCCTTCACACCATATATTTTCGTATGACCGGTCTCCTTGGCCTCAAAGCCAGTGAAAATGGACTCAATTCGTGTCCATGTCGCACTATATGCCTGTAAAATACAGCTGTATACTGCTGTTTTAGCGCCAATGCCAACGCCAGTGGCGCCATGGCGTGGCGCCTACGAATGGCGCGAGCGCCATAAAGCCATTCCCCTACTACAGGGGTAAATTTTTAGGGGGGGGGGGGGCGCCGCCCCCCCCGTTCGCCGGGCTCCGTATACAATCCGCCCCCCCGCTCAAAAATCCTGGCTACGTCCCTGTAAATCATATGTCTATTTGTAGAGTATCCCGTCTGCCGAGTATAGCCACTTCCGAAACAGTCAAATTCTGCATTTAAAGCTTGAGATTCAATATTTTCCCCAAAAAATTCAAAAATTATCTGAAAAAATTCGAAAAGTAGCCAAAAAAATTCGAAAATTCGAAAATTCGAAAACTAAATTTGAAATTCGAAAATTAATGTCAGGAAAAATTCGAAAATTCATTTTGGAAAAAACACTTAAAAATTTAAATACTTTTTTTGGGGGGGTTTGCCATCGTTAATAATCAGTGATGTTGTTATACCGTATTTCCTCGAAATACCCCCAGGGGCCAGATTTCATTTTCCCTACAGAGTTGTAGGGTAGAGCGTACGCCTGATAGATTTTTTAAAGTTCAACCATGTTTAAAGTTCAACCAGGGCAGTGAAAATAAAGAAATGCATGCATGAGCAAACAAAATCGCGAGTTGTGCGAGTAATGCGCCCGACAAAATCCAAAAAAGAAAGAGCTGACCGACTGCCAATAAATAACGAAATCGTGATTTCCGGGCCAAAATCGAAGTGATATACGTCATATTGCAATATCGGCGACATTAACGCATACTTTCATGCATTTCACAAACTGCCTTGCTCTCAGTGCATGTGCATAACGATGGCAAACCCCCCCCCCCCCAAAAAAGTATTTAAATTTTTAAGTGTTTTTTCCAAAATGAATTTTTGAATTTTCGAATTTTTCCTGACATTAATTTCCGAATTTCGAATTTAGTTTTGAATTTTCGAATTTTTTTGGCTACTTTTCGAATTTTTTCAGATAATTTTGAATTTTTTTGGGGAAAATATTGAATCTCAAGCTTTAAATGCAG